>BOSO01005710.1:78871-112592 GCA_018403395.1 Gorsachius goisagi
CTGGATGAGGATGTTCATAGTTTGAAGAGGAGTTCCATAGCTCTCTCCACAAACACCACTTTTAGGTTGCCCTGCAGCTGAAACAGGCCACACTCTTCCATGTCTGAGGTAGCTGGAGGACTAAAGTGATCCTAGACTTGTTTGGCATTTGGTCCTCTGTTATTTCAGCATCTGTTTTCTGTGGCTCATAGAATAGACTGATAATATAGAGTAAGTGCTGTGCGTCGGATAAAAAGGCTGTAGGGAGGAGGGGAAGGCATCCAGCTCCTAGGGGGTTCCATGTATGTAGACATTTTGCATGCTCATCTTTTGTCCTTCCTATATCTGTTTGTGAATCCTGCATACAACTTTGGGAAACAACAGTGCTAAATACAAAGGAAAACCACCCAGCAGCTATCTTATTTTACTGTGACAACATGTGGACAGGACAAAATCAAAGCTTGAGGTTTCCAGGGCAGCAAATTAGTCTGTGTAACTGCAGACTTTCTTTCCTTGCAGCTAGGCTTCCTGTAAAGAGAAATGAAAGGGGAAGATATTAGGGATCTTTCTGAGAGGACTGAGTCCCCAGAGGATATCTTCACTGAGAGCCCCTAGCGTTGTAAAACAGGACTGGGAAAAAATCTTGTCCATCCCTTGTACTACAAAGCAGATTAAGTTGGTGTGTTCTGCACCACTTCTCCCCATGAACAGGAATGGACACTGTGCAGGAACACTCCCAGTGTATAAATCAGCATTTGGAGTAATTTATTCCTTGAGTAGTCCCCTAAAAAAAGCAGATGAGAGAACAAAAAGAATATCTGTCAACAAATACAAGGCAGCTCAGTTCCCCCCTTTGTTCTGAGTCCCATGAATAAGAGTATTTGGGCACTATTAGTACAAACTGGAAGTTCTAACTTTGGTTGGGTAACATGCACCAAGTCCAGAAAGTGTCTACCTTCTGAGAGCAACACATTCAGGAAAAGATACTCAGCAAAGCAACACTGTAAAAAAATCTGCTCTGGGTATAGATGGAAATCCAGGCTGGGATGTTTCTGCAGCTATCTATCATAGAAGGAAAAGTCTGTGTACTTTGCAGGATCAGAAAGAAAGATGACAGTCCTTCCTATTATTTGCCCTCTGCCTCGTTTTTGGTGCCTTTTCTTTTCCTTCTGATGAGTGTCTTGTGCCTTCTGCTTTTGACACTGAAACTCATGGGCAAGAGTAGGATAAACTGACTTCACTGAACCTGAAGAATAATTCTGTTGTGTTTATTAACATATCACGACCAAGATGCCTGTTTATATCTCTCCATCTCTTTTTCTGTGTAGTTAGAGAAATTTCCACCTTTGCAGGAAGGGACACATTATTCTTAATCAAAACTTGCGAATGTGGCAGGAGGAGGTACAGCTGCAGATGAGCATTATCTAATTCACCCATCCTGTCATGTGAACATCCCTGCTTAATTTAATACAATTATTTCATCAGTGAGGATAATATCAGCAGCATGATTCATTTATACAACATGTTTCACAACTGCCTTTACCTCTCGGCTTCTTATTATCACTACTGATAATTTCACCATGAGTGGCTTCAGAGGAAGGGGAGGGGATGTGAAGGAAGCTGCCAGTATCTTTGTGTGAGTGTGTGGACAACTGTAGGCTTGAGGGACAGTGACACCAAAGGATTTTCTTTGCATATGTGCTGTTGCACCTCGGTTTCTGGTATATTTTGGTTAGACATTTCTGGATGAGCAAAGAGACAGAATGGATAAGCCACTGACTGGCTGCATTCATTATTCAGCGGGCAACAATAGCATCATTGTCTTCTGCCCCAGACGTGCCAGTAAGTGCTCCATATTTTGTGTATCTGGTGAAATGAAGATCTCCACGGAACAGAACCAGGGTGGAGGAATGAGGCTTCATTTCTGGTGAGGTGGCAGAGGCATTCTTTTAGAAAAAACCCTCTCTGGCTTCTTATTTCTAACTCATTTGGCTGTGATTTGTACTGTCAAGGTCATTTAAATAGGCAGCAAGATGTGGCGAATGTGTTCCCAGAGGTCATGAAAAGCCTCTTTAGCAGAGCATGCTAGGCTGTGCTTATGCCAGGTCATTTAAGCACATTTGTGTTGCCAGTCAGATGATACACACAGTAGTTCATGATTTTGTAATAAACCGTGCAGCCTGGACCTTCAGCATGTGCCACAGTGGAATACAGCACTTGGATTTAAATGACAGTACAATAATTCAGTAAGTGTATTATAATAGTATACTAATCTTTAAAATATGTGAAGAGAAGTGAGATTATGGAATCCAAATGAATCGTCTGGGTTCTTCCCCCCCACCACCCTATTTCTCTTCCTCTGAGACTGGTTCATTCATCCGGGCTGTCAGACTTTTATTCAGCTCTTGGTGTTGAAATAGTGCCATTTTTAATAAACGGTTTAGAGAGACTCTCAAAATCAGATTTTATTCCATATACATTCTCCAGAGAGATAAATTAACCTTTTATCTTAGGAGGAAGTAAATAGAGACAGCATGATTGAAAGATTAGAAAAGACACCATTTCAGCCAACTATTTGCAACATAGGTGACTGCAAGTTAGAATTCCTGGGTCTCTCAAACTCTGTCACTACATTACCGTATGACTGTGACCAAATCCTTTCCTTTTCTCTCCGTTTCATTTTTTCCTCCTATATTAATAAGCGCTTTGTGTTTACCTAGCGTTTTACCTTTTCAAAGGACCATACAAACCTTATAAAAGCAGTGTGATGCACACTCAAGTACTCAGCAGTATTTCTATTTAAATGTTGCTTGTCAGGCACTTATATTTGGAGATTTCCAGTGTCTGATGCTTAAACATGAAAGCTCAAAGTTATACAAATCCAGGTTGAGTGAAGCTACAAAATACAGCTCTCAAATATTTTGGTTAAACCCAAATTCTGGTGTAGATGAAGGGTTATTCTTTCTTCCCTCTCATGTCTAGAGATCAGCTGGGGAAAAAAATCTAGAGCAAATTGAGAATTTAAAGTTCCCCAAGCTCCAAAGTTCTGGTTAGCGACAGTCTTCCTATCCTGGGAAGCAACCACCAGCTCTCCCTAAAATAGCGACTATTCTGACACTGCTGTGATACAGGGGATGGGAATCTCTTTACCAATGCTTTGCTCTTGCTGTGGGTACTTCATTTTATTAGCCCTCCGTCGTGTGTTTTCGCTTATGCTTTATTCTCTACATTTATTTTTTTTGTGTGTGTTTTGTTTGGTTAGACAAATGCGCTACTTTAAAGGAAACATTTCATAACCTTTACTCAAGATGATATTTTACTTTCATCACATCTGTGTTTATATTATTACAAGCCTTTTGGGTCTTAACGTCCTCTGGTCTAAGTATTAATCGTTTTGGCTGATACATAAATAAATGTTTGACTTTGTTTAACTCTTAAAAAAATACTGACTTGAAAAAAAACCCTTATCAAGGGCATCTTAGAATAACTGCTTGTCAAAAAAAGGCAGGGACCAATCAATACTGAGCTTTCTCTAATAAAAGCTGAACGCAGGGAGTAGTTCTAGATTCTGTGATCCCACTGTATAAAATCAAGTCTCCTGGCTCTTGGAAGATACCGTCTACCTGGAGTGAATATGCTACCTTTATTTTTTTTCTTGTTATTACTCTTATTTGCCCTAGCTATCATGCTGCACTTACACACAGCCTTGATAAAACTGAGAGTGAAGCCTGCTAATCTATAATGTGGCAGAACGTTAGCTGGGAGATTTTATAGGTAAAAATAAAGGTAAGCCAACACCTAATTCTTCTTGAGATTATGCAGGTTCAAATCAATAATGAAGAGAGTACAGTTCTTGATTTAAACTGGAAGAGCAGAGAATTTTGAATTTACGGCTGCGGATAGGAGAAAGAGTAAAATGGCTCACTGAGTATAGGAGTGAAAAGCCTAACAGTCATCTTCACACTTAACACAATTGTATATTATTACCTGTCTCCCAGATATTTTTTAGAGTCCTATGGAATAAATCAGTGTAGGTCCACTGTGGTAAAGGAAATTACTTAAATTATTATCAAGTCATGATCCAACATAGGATTTCTAAACTCTCTGACTGAATTTTTAATGTATTTGACTTCCAGTGAGGATTTGAGAATGCTCTTTGAAATAACAGAAGTAAAAATATTATGAAGATCAAACAGCAAAGTAATATCATTTTGTAAATACATATAATAGCTGAAAATTGTTTACCTATCCTCCTTTATGAGAACCAAGCTTCTGTGACCTCCGATTAATTTACCGTTAGCCTGAACACACAATGAAAGTGAATGAAGGGGCAATTTGGAATGACATTTATCAGCTCTGGAACTGTCGACTTCTATTATTTCCACAAGGCCTTATACTTCTTGGCTCCAGAGAAGGCTGTGCTGACTTGAATGAAGAAGAGCATTCTTACTACCAAGAATAGTTACAGCGCAGACAGCTTCATTGCCGGATGCCTACGATGGAAAAAACCACCTCCCCCATTTCTAACTTGCATTAAATGAGACCAAAACCACTGTTCTGTAGTGAACTTGCACAAGACCTTGCATTCACACCAGGCTAAAAAAAAAGGGAATAGAAGAACTGAGGAAAGGGAGAAGGAGTGAGAGAAGGGAAGGAAATAAACTTTATAGGGACAGGATAGCTGAGGGATTGAGTCAAAAGGACAAGACTGAAAAAAAACTTTCAGCACGAGGATGCAGGTTGGAATCCAAGCTGGCTTTGCAGTAAGGGAGAGGCGTTCCCATCAGGGCCTGGTTACTGCTCCCTGTGAACCAAAGTGCTGCTCTCGGACAGGTTTCCAGTGCCCAGAGAGCACACTGCGGCTTTGCCTGCCATATCTGATACTAATCAGCCCCTTTTGTTCAGACTTACAAGAATTGAATATACATGGAAACCAACCCCTCTTGGGTTGAACCAAGACAAGTCTGTGGGCAGGTTTGCATCACTTCTGATACTGTCTTCCAAACAGATGACTTTGCTCTTCAGGCATCCTTGTCTGGCACAGGGTCGCGGTGTTTGGTTGGTCTGTGGGCTAGTTTGTACTTACACTTTCATGCAACTATCTCAATACGGATTTTACAACATTACGGTTGCACCGTTGAGGGATTTTTTTTTTTAAATTGAAATCGGCGGAACAGCAGAGCAAGTACCATTTGGCTAACATGTTAATCTATTTTTTTTCTAATACAGATGGATTTGTATTTCTGTAAATTAACGAATACCTTCTTAAAATGTCAAATGGGGGTTGAACTGGGTGACATTTTTAACCCCGAGGCTTAAGAACTCTGCCATCTAAGTGCCTAAATCACTTCTAAGAATGCAGAATATAGGCCCCTATGTCTATTTTATGCATTGATTTTTTCGCCTTTGTTTGATGCACAAGTTGCATCTAGGATGGCTTAAATACCACTTTAAGGATGACAGCTTTGTCCACGATGTCCCTGATATATTTCTTTGCTAAGCTTTACTTTATTTTTAACCATGACTATTACAAAAGTGTGGCAATACTAAAATATAACAAAAGTGCTTTGCTCAGAGCTTGCTTCTTTAAGGTAATGGAAAAGTTATATGACAGTGCTTTGCAGAATTGTCCTGTATTTGGAGACATACATCTACATCATACCTCCAGAAGCTATAGGCAACTATAAAATGCCTTCTTTACTGCACCGCACCACCCTCTGTGGAAAAGAATCAGTACTATATGATAGTAGTTACAGATACCTTAGTGGTAACAGTAAAACACTCAAACATTATGGGTCTAATTCCAGTCAGCTTTGCATTGCTGTAAGTTCAGAATAATGCTGTAACAGGGAATGTACTTACAACTTGGGGAGATCAGAATCAGCTGCTTGAGTGCCCAGAGCCGAAGCCCAATGGTGTAGCGTAACACTTCCCAGAGCTAAAGGATGGCTTTCCTAAGTCACGGTGTCAGAGGAAAACTAAGCTAATGCATGATGGGTAGATCTAATACCATATCCATTAGTTCTGGTTATTTAAAAGTCAGTTAAAATCACTTCTAAAATATCCGCCTTGCTGAAAAGCTTTTTCTTCCTTCCCTGTTTTATTTTTACCTTATTGTACTTTATTTTGGTCGAACAAAAATACATGACTTAGAATTCTAATGTGTTTTATAGCACTGTCTGTTACTCTGTGTAATCAAGCCAGGTTTAGGAACAATTCCAGTTACCCTGCAAAAATTGTCACCCAATTCTATTTTTGCATAATAGTAATTACTGGAATCTTGAAGTCCAGCTCCACAGAAGTTGTAAAAATTGTGGGGGCTTATGCAGAATTATCCAGGTTATTGTTTCAAATTTTGTGGAAAGAAAGGGCAGGTTCTTCCTGCTTTCTTATTGTGGTGGAAGAGAAGCATTTATTTCCTATGATATTTTTGTGCTTGGAATTCTAAGCCTGGGAAATTCAGAGGAAAGCACAATTTTAAACATAGAAAAAAGAAAAAAGACCAGCAAAAAAACTCAAATGAAAACCCATTCACTCAAACACGTTTGCCCAATTTGGGTGGTGGTGGTGGTTAAATTTTAAGTGAAAATGCTCTTCAGTTCTTATTTAATTCATCCATATCAAGTTAAAATAACAATAAATTATAAACTAAAAATGCTCGTCATTTTCATCACAGAAGCATATATCTTGTTGATGTGAATAATTTCTTCAGAGACAATTCTTGCATACCAAGTGCAAATGGAGGATGTTCTCTGATCATGTCATGCTAATTTTCCAGTTTATCAGTCATCTCAGTTCCACGCTGAAATGACAAGGTGGTATCACATTTGATCTTAATATATATCATCCAACCTTTCAGGTTTAGAAGTTCGTATGAGTTGAAAACAACTGTCTTTGCTTGGACAGTGGTGTGCCAACAGCAGATTTTTAATAACATTCTTTTCTCTTCTGCTCATTGTAGGATGATGTGGCCCAGCCTCTGAACCTTTCAGCCAAACCCAAGACATCTGATGGCAAGTCTCCCACATCACCCACCTCTCCTCATATGCCAACTCTGAGAATAAATAGTGGGGCCAGTGCACTAAAATCCTCCGTGCCAGCAACATTAGCTAGTCCTTCAGCCAGAGCTAACACAATAGGTAAGCTCAGTTTCATTTCTCCATCCTTATAATGATTAATGGATGGTATTAGAAAGTGGGCATTGATCAGCCAGTGCCAGCCAGTGGTCTGCGAGCTGTCACGGGTTGACCATAATACTACATTTGTCGATGTCAGTAAAGAAACTCGACAGACTTACCACATCAGGAGGAGTATCTGAACTTTTCAGGCTCGTAAAACAGAGACCTTTGTTATTTCAGATACTGCTTGATCAATAAGTTAATAAATGCTGTTTGTTTAATGGCATACATTAAAGACAGTGACCTGTCTCATGGCGGGCACTAAAGACCCATGATATTGTACTGTGTCATCTAAAAGTGATTAATAAACTTCAAAAAAATCCCTTTAAGTTAAAAGTCTACATATGCAAATACATCTTTGCAAAATTACAGGTTTAATCCTTAATCCACTAAAAAGCTCCATGGAGCATTATTTTTATTTTACCTTCGTCTAATAAGCAAAATAATCACTAGGTTCATTCGAAAAAACAAGTTTGATGTTGTATCTTGCAAAAAGTCTTGGCTGGCTGTTTTTAACATTGTTCCACAAAAATAGTGTTAATACTTCCTCCTGTTGACGTTACCTCTTTGCCTGAAGACCTTCTAAATAATGACAGTCCTAGTGGTGATTTTACAAGTCTGATGTGTTAAAGAGACTGTTCTTTGTGTGTATAAGTAAAATGTCTACAACCCCCCATTCTTTGTCGTTCTAACTGAAACATTTCATTCCGTGAAATGATTGAATGTAAGCTGAGTTAAGATTACAGGATGTAAATCAAGGTCCGTTTAGGGAATTTAGTGAGGTAGATTGTTGTACCTTTGCTACCATGTGTTACTCCTAAAACATCTCCTGCTGGCCACTTTCAGAGATGGCACAAAGAACAAAAGAAGCTGTTTCTGTGATACTTCAGTGCTATGTAGTAAATTTTTTTGTGTGTCTCTGGGTCTCTCCCAGGCGCTCTGTCGTCCATATTCTACCTACATAGACACCAGGAAGACCCATAGTTATGTCCAAAGTTCAAAACCAATCCAGCTCCCAGTGTATTACTTTCCCACTGTGCACACATGATCATTTAGTGGTGGGATGGCAGGGTTAGGTTAGAGGTTGGACTCAATGATCTTAAAGGTCTTTTCCAACCAAAGTGATTCTATGATTCTATGATTGCTAATCTTGATGATGGTTACGTATATCAGACAGAGAATATGCTTCTATGTCTTCTAGAAAAGAAAGTAACTTTATTTGGCCATGGTATACCATTTATATAGTATCTTACAATTATATAAATATTTTGTAAATATCACATTGTTAATGCATTTATTATTTTTATTAGCCCTACACTCTTTAACTGTGGTAGGTAATAATCTATTTCATCTTTAATTTGCTTGGCCCTACTGCTCTCTGTGTACAGTGCATCGAGTTTCAATTCTTTCCCATTAATTTTTTTGTCCTTAATAGAGTGAGCATCACATTTAGGTGTTAGATGTGGAGTTAAGCATCTGACCTGCATCTCAGTGGCAGGACATCTCCTGTTCTCTCCTCTCCAATCTTCTTTCCCTGTACACCTGGTATTTTTCATAGGTTTGAGACCCCCGCAATTTACGTCTTTTAACAAAATGCAGATTTTGAAACGCTGTACCTGTAATGAGTGATAATGTAATTGGATAAAAGCTGTGAGTCTGAATGGAGCTTTAAAGGTCACTCTTGTAAGAAGAATTAATGTGTTATACCATTAATAAACCATGGAAAACTGTGGAGCAAAAGATAACATACTTAAGTTATTGTTAATGACATAGAGTTCACTGCTGTATATCTCTCAGCTACAAATATAGAAAGTGACTTTTTGAGGTTGCTGAGCAGTATCACTGTGCATACTGTATATATAAGATAAGCAGGCTTTAACTGTGGTGCAGGAGCTGGACAGACACAGCCTACATCTAACAAAGGTCTCTCCTTTAATGGAGGACTAGAAGAGCAAAAGGCGTGTGAACACTCTACAGAGTCTTTTTCTGTTCACTGCTAGGTGAGATCCAACCAACGTTACGGCAAGTAAAACTCATTACCACATTAAAACCATTTGGTGATCTTAAAAAAGCGCTCATACAATTTCAAGTCACCCTCCAGTAGGAGCTGCACCACAAGAATATTTTGGTAGCATTTTTAGCAAAGGGACTAAGGTCCCTGAAAACGGTAGAGAAACTGGATTACTTTTTTATCTTGAGAGATGGATCCGTCCAGGAAAGGTCGCCCAGAAGCATGCAGTCATTTGCCAGACAGTTACTTCTACCATTTGAATGATCAGAGCTGTCAATGCAAGGCACAAGTTGTCTGTCTTAGGTGGACACACCCCACCTTGCTGGATTGCAGCTGAGCCGCCACTTTTCCACTGCCACTAACTTAAAATTAAAACCATTCTCTGAAAGCAATTCCTCAGGCTGCTGGGTTCCCGTGGCGTGGAGGAACGCTCATGTACTGTTCAGTTGTCTTTGGAGGACATCAACTTCCAGCCTCCTGTGATGAAGAGTGTGGCTGCATTCGGGCATACAGATACGCAGTCCTTTTCTAGAGCTATCCTTGTCGCGTATAAATTATGCTGCAGACTGAGCCGTCACAAATGCCGTGGCTTCATGTATGACTTTAAATCCAAGCATTTCTTTTTGGGAACAGGCATATGTCCGTGTACTAAAAACAGAAACAACTTCTCTCTGCCCTTTGCCATTATCTTCAACATCTCTATGCTAGTTTGGCAATCCTTGTAACCAAGTGCATTTTATGTAATGCAGTTCCCCTCTCTGTCAATAATTCACCACCTACCCTAAACAACAATAATTTACATTCAACTCGCTTCTATATTAATCATTTCCCTGCACACCAGCATCTTGGCAGCTACTGAAAAACATAAGGAGTGCTTGCTTTTATTCACTGTCATGTGCCAAACTGTCTCAAAGATAGCAGTATTCAGGAAGAGCCAAATAGTCTGGAGAAGGGCATGAATTCCAGTTCCTAGGCAAATTCAGCTGTATTACAGATTGAAAGTATTATACCTAGCCTAATCAAGAGCACAACCAGCAGTAATACTACTGTTTGTTTGTTTGTTTGTTTGCTTCCTTTTTAATTTATTCTGACTACATGCAAGCTTGATCAGTAACAGATGCGAAGTGGGGAAGAAACCAAGGAAGTTGATAAAATGGAGGTAAAAAATAGAAGAAATCAACTGGTAGTACTGTGCTGGTGCAGGTCATACCCTTCCTTACGCTGGGAAGGCTGGAGTTACTGGAATTCCATTGGCTGGGAATTACTGAACTGGGTCATTTGATAAAAGCAATGTGGATCGAGTTATTTCATCTAAAACTCTCCGAGTTCCTGGGTATTTAGCCAAAAGCTAGCTGTTAGCCCAATTAACAACAGGCAAACCACACAGAAACTTTTCTCTCTAGTTTTTGCACGCCAAGGAAGACGGGGATACCAGTCCCATTCCGTCTGCAGTCTGAAAAAACACAACAACAAAACCCCAAACCAAACTAAAATCCTGACAGCGGCGCAGCACTGAACTAATCTGACATCAGCTTTTTCCCCTGAAATGTTGCAAGCAGCAAGACAATGTCCTACGTTTTTTGGCAATCGGCGGATCAGATAGAAGAGTCTAGCAATACAACAAGGATGTGTAATCTGACATGATTAGACAAGGCTCTTTAGGAACAGAACATTCATAATTGAGACAAAGAAAGAGTATTAATAACACTTTCCTAACACGGCAGTTAGCCATTTTATATTTCCTTTCTTTAATCTTAGTGTTTTTCAACAAATCATGGGATTTAATAGCGTGTTTTGGCAGATTAGAGGATTTATGGCCCAGATGTTTTTTGTTCTAAAAATGGATTAGGGTGTAAAGTTTGCTGGAATCCATGGAACATGTTGAGGCAAGCCGGTCATTTTGTGTGTGATTAGTGCCTGCCTTCTGTCTCACAGTCCCTCCATCTGTCACAATTCACCAATGGATCTGGTTAGATTTAGCCTCATGTCACAAACAGAAGTCCCTTTTCTGGGCAATTTCATATTACAGATTCATTTTATGCCATTTTTATGCCCTAGTTAAAAGACAGAAAGAAGTGTGTGCGTGCACGCGCGTGTGGGGATGTGGAGAGGGGGAGGGAGATTGATAGATATTAGCCTCTCCTTTAATGTTTGAAAAATAGACTGGGGCTTGGAGTCTCCCATCAGTATTCTATCCTACAAATCACATGCAGATCATAATAAGTATAATCTACAGTATGCGAAAGGAAAAAAATGACAAAGTGTCACATTTAAAATTAAATACTATTAGCTGTGCCGGTGATGCTTGTAACATTTTAAAAGGAAATAATTCAGCGACTACTAAGGCTAAGCCCTAGGCTGTGAATTTGCAGCAAACAGTGGACATTTGACCTACTATTAGCAGCGTGAATAGGAGTGGGAATATAGGTCCGTGTAGCTGTGGTTTCTTATACATTTCTGAATGACAGGTGGTGGGGGGGAGCATTCAGTGGATGAGGTTTCTCTTCCCAGCCATTATGCATTTCATATCTATAGCAAACCACCGCCACCTGTGGTTTATTTTAATGTACTCGCTAGTTTTAAGAAGGGGAAGAATGAAATGGTCTATTTTTAAGAGGTCGGGATTGCTGCGTGATCAAAGCTTCCTCTAACTCTTATCCGGTTACATCCTGCTGCATACAAACCGCAGGGCTAACCTCTGCAGCGTCAGGGAAATATTGAAACTAATGGGATCAAATATCAGGACGATGATTTTGGCACCGAGGTTTCGCATGCTTTCTATCCAGGTGGCTCTCTCATAGCAGTAACAGAATTACAAAGCACGGACGGGTTTCTGGACATTACCTTTTAACTCTTTCTCATTTATCATGATAACTACCGGTGCGTTTCATCCGTGAAAGCTAAAAGTGTTTTCTTGTAACTTTCTTTTTTTAAGATATCCTTTCTTCTATCACATCGTCAGGTTATTTAAATGACCACGATGCTGTTACCAAGGCAATCCAGGAGGCCCGGCAGATGAAGGAGCAGCTTCGGAGGGAACAACAGGTGCTGGATGGGAAGGTGGCCGTAGTGAACAGCCTGGGTCTCAATAACTGCAGGACAGAAAAGGTGAGTTTCCGAGACTCCCTTTGCAAAGGGTCAGGGATCGCACGCGGCTCTTCTTACAGATACATAGCTGCTTCCTCCTTTTTCCCCCTTACTTTTTCTTGCTCTGTTTTCTTCTTCCCCGTTTTTAAACAGAACAGTTGCTTCTTTCAGGAAAAGTGAAAGGTAATTTGAAAACTGCAACCAAAAGCTGACATGAGAGCGAGCCCTGGAGACCCTTGGGGGAGAGGGGAGTGGAGGCAGAGGTAGTTAAAGCCCTCACGAGAACTTTGGAGGCCACTAATTCTCTGTCACAGCCTGTCAACGTGTATTATGAGAAGGTGATCTTGGAAATCTCTGGATCTAAGTGGAAATCTTGCTTTATGGAAATGCTTACATGTGTTTGTGAGATGAGCTGGATTTGAAAATATTCAAGCTTCTTTTAGGAACATAAGCTTTGCTGATGCTGATACTCAGGCTCAGCTTCTGGGTATTTAGCCTTCTGAGGTTGTCACATACGATATTTTGTGACCATTGCAATGTAGCACTGTCATGTCGCGTTAGATGACTTAACCAAATTGAAAAAATGGAGAATTGACAACACAAACTGCACCGAGTATTTGCAGTGAAACTTAGAAGCAGCAGAACGTAGGGGCCTTACCACCTTCTGCTTTTGAACTGGCCTGTGAAGTTGTGCTATAACAGAATAGCGACAAAGTGAATATTCTCCAGCAATATTTGTAGGTAACCGCCACGTGTGTCAAAGCGGTTGTGATTTGGTGCTTTTATCTGGAAATACCTGATGTCTTTCCGTGCCCTGCCCTAGCTTATGGAGGATAAATAGACCTGCTAGTCCTTGCTGCCACATTTATACTGAGCTGTCCTTACTGCCACTTTAAGATAGACATCCAAACTCGTCTGCGTCTCAACGCCAGATGCTTAACAAGACTTTTTCTTCAGTTTCTCTTCCCTTGCAGTATTTTCTGAGATGATACAGTCTTCATCCTGCAGTACAACGGAGATGGCCGTTGCTGCGTTTGGTGTAAACTGAATTTTTTTTTTTAAACCGGTTCTAGTGACTTTTCACTGTAAGGCCTTGTGTGAATCACTGGGATAGCCAGATAAATGGAATGAATAAAAATGATCAGCTATTTAGCAGAAACTTGAAAGTCAGTCATCCTAGGAAGCTTGTGAGTCAAACAATATTGTCCAGAATGAGCAGATTGCTAATTTGGATAGCTTTCCATTTTCCCTGGTTTTAGATGGAGTTTGATCAATAAGCTGTGAGAAGCCAGCAGTCTGGGTAATGAATGTTAAATGTACATGCGAGTCTCTCACTACTGTACTTTTTTCATCCGCCTATCCTGGGTGTAAGTGATGTAGAAATGACTCCAATTTCATGCACTTTCTTGAGAAGAAGGGGAAGGAAAAAAAGAGGTCAGTGTAATAGGTATCTGGCAGTACATACAATCTCTCTTAGAAGAATAAGAGCGCTAGTATGGGGAGAGAGAAAGAAACAGAGGGATGGAGCATGTTTACGGCATTTCACATAGAAGAGTACCAGAAGGGAAAAGGGAAAAGCAGAGTGTCAGATATAAGAAGAAGTGATCACAAGCACAAAGGAATTTATATTCAAATATTTAAGCATTCTTGAAAGGATGCTCGGAGCAGAAATTTCTTTTCTCTGCTCCCTGTGTAGAAATGACTTTAACACTCAGCCAGATGCTAATGCAAAGTGACTCAAGCTATTCCTCGCAAGCATAGCTAAATTGCCGTTATTTGTTAAGCGCATTGAATTCAGCTGTGGATACAGCAGTTGGTTGCATTCAGAAAGCATCTGTACCCTTTTTTTTTTTTTTTTTTTTTTTTTTTTTAATCCTCCAAAGCAGAGACAACTCTACCTATCTCCCCCCTCTCCTCCCTTGTGCTGGCTGGGAATTGTCAAGTGACAACCGACCAAATCCTTTTGGACAGGAAGCCTTCATCCTGAGTTCTATATACTTGCAAAGCAGGCCTTGTGGTTGGATCAGGAAGCCCATTAAAAGCACTTTGATGGTATGGAAATTCATCTTCATGAAGCACCCAGGCCCCTAAGCAGCATGCTGTTTAGCTGTGGTTACAGATCAGTCATTCACATCGGAGGGCAGTAATTGTGCTGACGGCTTGTTCGGCAATGGAAGTACATAAAATAATCCCAGGCCCTCCACCATGGCATTGCGAGTTAATCTTCTTTAATACAGATCAGCTGTTGTTCTAACACATGACTTTATGCTGGCTCTAGTGACTCTGCACAGCCTTTTGATTAAGTAACAGGAGTGGAACCATCTGCATTCACTTTATTCTGTTACTTTCCTATTGTTGGGATTCTCCTTACCCCTTCTGTTTTCACTTCTCGCCCTCAACCCCAGTTGAAGTTTATTTTCCTCTCTAATTCATGCCTCCTGGTGAGCTCGTGGAGGGCAGAGAGTTCTTTTACAAGTGGGCAGGAAGAAAAAATTGTCTGCTCAATTGAAAATTTTTGTAAAGCGACTGTAGGGTTTGGGGATTTTTATACAATAAATGCCAAAACTTTATTGGGGCGCACTGATTTATTTTATTCTATTTTATTTTATTTTTGAAGTGGAGACAGGGAAGGACAGAACCTGGTTTGAAGTCTCCTAGACTATAATGGCATTTGAGTTACTGGGGTGACCACTTAAGCCACTAGTTAAGAAGCTGTACTTTTTAACTTCTTGTAGGGTCTCCTGAGCTGTCTCTTTGCATTTGACACAACAGAGGAAAAGCCATACGCTGTGAAGTTTAGGTACCTGTTCTCCTTTCCCTGTATATGCTCTAAGCCATCCCCTGACTGTGAAATTCAGATCCAAACACCCCAACTTCCCTAAAGTTTGTGGCTGTTTGATCTAGCACTTTAATGTTTTCTCTCTTCTTAAGAGCAGGATTTGAGAAGGCAAGTATGGCCATTTTGAATGGAATTTTATTCTGGGTTTCCCTGTTTTCAGAGGAAAGAAGAAGAAATAATTGGGAAGGTGGGTTGTGAGAAATGGTGCTCCTGTGTTACCACTGAGGGCTTCCCTTCAGAAGCTCAGGGTCCCACTGGGGCACTTAGACGCAGCCCCTTGAGGTTCTGGGACATTACGTTTGCTCACTGGTTGCTTCCTGACAGGGAGATTTAGAAAAGAGGGCTAGCCTAACGTACTTATGCATCCTGGACATACTCATGCTTAGAAATGTACATTATGCCTATAGTCATGTATGGAAGAAAGATCACTCTCCTTCCCGTAGAGTGATCTCAGTCTTTAGAGGCAACAAACACCCATCTGGGGCTATCCCCAATTTTCCTCCCTTCTTTGCTGCAGTGGCCAGTGCAGTTGTAGTGACTTGCCGTCCTCTGAGACCCATTGAGTTTTTTGTTGCATGAATTGCTGTCACAGCCTACCAGTGATGGTAGGTTCTATGCAGTTCTGAACGTGTAGGGGTTTATCTGCCAGGGGTGGCCAGGCAGGCTCGGGACTGGAAATCACCTTTGTGAGTCTCTGTTAAAGCTCTTGGGGCTTTTCTCCATACATATACACGACCCGTTATCTGGCTTGTCTTCCCAGATTGGTTGATCCCTGTGGACAGTCAGACCTGCCAGCTGTAAGGCAGTAGTCAGACAGGAATTTCGTGGAATTGGAGAGACGCTGTATAAAAGGAGTCATAAATGAGAAAAGATTTTTAAAAATGGCTAGGATGATTTGGGTGAGTCACTTTATGGGCATCCAACTTGGACCATCTTGAGGGATTTGATTTTCAGAGGATTACAGTAAAAACTATGAGCATCATGATGAACATGGATTTTACTAAAACCTATTTTAATTGCAAATGCAATAAAACATATTTTTACATTACTTTTCTTGGAAACATTTCCGTGTATAAATGAGAAGTCTGTGTATATGTTTTTCTGGTTTCTTGGAAACCCAGGAGCATAGCTTTATTTGTAATTGTCATCTACAGTTAATTATAGCTTGATATGTACTATACATAAACAATGTTACCTTTTATACGTGTGGCTTAGAGTGCAGATTGTCATCTAGTGCAAACACCACAACGGGCAACGTCAGCAAGCGGACTCCGGTCTATTTGTTCGGCCCCAAAAACTGCCTGTTCCCCTGCAAAGGAGACGTACACAAACGCAGAGAGCCCGCATGTGTGTGCATGCATACAAGCCTACAGTGCACTCGTTCAGCACACACACGCACCGAGCTAGCCAGTGATTTTCTGACTGTAGGGAGGCGCTCAAACATTTTGCATGTGCCCTGGTACCTGTGAAGAAAGGAGGAAGGGGGCACACGAGCGGGTGTCGGGGCGCACAGGTACCACCGCAGGTACTGGTTTCCGAAAGCCGGCGCCTGCCACTGAAGGTGCCGGGGGCTGGGGCAGGTGCCTGAGCACACGCAGCCGCACAAGCGTTTCAGACGCATGCGGACGCAGTCGCGCCTGTAGCACTCTCGGAGATGAGTGCATCCGAATGCGTACACCTCCTGTGCTGAAGTGTTTCTTAACCTGTGATACAAGTTCTCCCTGTTAGCGCTTGGAGTGCGTCCTTTTAAAAGGCTCTGACATGTACTTGTCTGCTGGGCTGTAAACTAAAGAGCTATTTGTAACAATATTTATTCCAGCATTGTAAGCAAGAGCCTATTTATTACTCATGCTTATGGAACACCGGATTCGGGACGCCTTTCCTCCCATTCCCACCCACCCCTCCTCCCGCCGTCCTCCCATTCCCACCCCCACCTCTCCCCCTTCCTCTTAAGAGAGTGCCAAACATGAAATGACAGTGACCAATGTTGACTTAATGTGGATGTTTAATAATGAAAAAAGTGTGTCAGTTCCAGCGTTCGTTACAAATGGCAGTAAGTATATCGGGTGGCAGCCCTGTAATAATTTTACATCCATCATTCCTTCCTGATGCCTCGC
Source organism: Gorsachius goisagi (assembly GCA_018403395.1). Classification (NCBI taxonomy): domain Eukaryota; kingdom Metazoa; phylum Chordata; class Aves; order Pelecaniformes; family Ardeidae; genus Gorsachius; species Gorsachius goisagi. The sequence goes on from BOSO01005710.1 coordinate 96,083, forward strand.
TGGCTGCCTGATGGATGGGGAGAGCAGAGTTAACTCTTAAGAAACTGCTGTGATTTGCTGAGCTGAAATGGATTCTGTCCCTGCTCTCCCCTCGGGGAGGAGGGGGATATTAAGAATCTCAAACCCACAGATCCTGCTGTCTTTGAGAAATAAAACACTGGAGCTCACTTTACTAAAGGCATAAGGAGGAGCTGGTTTAATACATGGGATTTAAATTTCTCTTTCAGTAGAGAATTGTACTTCAATAAGATTTTTTTTCTTCCCCTAATGGTTAAATTTGAACCAGAAAGTCAAGAAAAAATGGGAGGGGAGAAGAGCAGGGAGGAGAAGAAAAGAGAAGGGTTGGTAAAACAGAGTCCGACCCCATGCTTGCTGCAGACACTGACAGTCCATGGGTCAAGGTTGAGTGACAAATTTGTAATGATTGAAACTGGGAAGAACTGGACCTGGTGTAAGCTGGGCTTCCCAAACGGGAGCGGCCCACTGGAAGTAAGTCCAGAGGCGCGGTAGTAACATCATAAACCACATCACTTTGTAAGAGTTAAAGCCTGCCCATTTTCATAATCTCCATAGTATTTTATGGAAAAATACCTTAGCATTCCCAGTGACTAGCAGAGGCTCTATTACCCGCAGACATTACATACGCACACACTTATCCCTGCAAGTTCAGCAGACTGCTAATATATACGTCCTGTAATTTGTAGCCCCCTCTATTCCTCACTGGCCTGTAAAACACTAGGAAAGATGATCAGTGTAGTATTTTTATTCTCTCTCACAGCGTGAGCAGAAATCCTTCTGTTTGGAATAATTATTATACAGTGTGGGGACCAGGGAGTATCTCGCAGACAATGGACTGGTACAGGCCCACAACACAAAAGTTAACATGTTATCCTAATAACTATGGCCCCTTCTTATGACCCTTTTCCGTACCCTCTTCCTTATTTTGTCTTACTGAGGTTCTATGCCAGCAGAAATTCTTGTATGCGGGTTGCAGTCCCCTTTGTTAACGCTATCAACACAGCGCAGACAGTTTTCAAAAAGCATGACAAGAAGGCGAGCAGGTATTATGTCATCACCCATCCATCACCTGGTATGTCAGCCTTGCAGTAAGTCCCATCAGCAGGCTCAACGGGATCATTCATGTTCAAGGAGTCCTCTGTTCAACAGGGCTACTGTATCCATTGTCATTTCTCCTGAAACTTTTCTCAAATTTTATTAAAAACACATGTCAGGCTTGCACGCTGCAAAGATCAAAATTGTTTTTGCCCAGTGCTGGTAACTAAGCATTAAACATTTTGATTTGCTTCAGCTGAAAGTTTATTCCTTTTTCCTTCCCCCCCTTTTTTTTTTTTTTGCCATTTGCTTTGTGGAGCTTGTGTATATTTATATTTACAGCCTCTGCATTTAATGGCCACATGCCTTATTTTCACAGATGGCCAGTGGAAGACTTCCCCTCCCCCCTTTTCTTTTAGTAAAGCCTGCCTTTGGTTTTGCTACTTTTGTCACAGTGCCACTACTCTCAGTTAGCAAGTGCCTACGCATGGGAGGGAGAGATTCTGCAATGAGGGTTTTTTTTTATTCCCTCAAGGACTTTAACTCTTTATTTTATAATGCCTTTTTTTTTTTCCCCTGGTTGACCATCATCTATTAAATACCCAGATACATTTTTCAGAGAAGAATTAAGTGTGTTTGTGTGTCTGTGTCTTTAGTACATCATTATGGCAGGGATGCATGGGCAAGGTTAGCTAATAAAAAATGAAACATACAGAGGGAGGGACAAATTCTGCCCACGGATGTGTGCATGAAGCTCCCATTGAGGTCAAGGAGAAGAGCAGGCAAAGAGGCAAGGGAAGAACCCTGGATCCTTGCAGATGCTGAAGTCTGAATGGGACTTTAAGTCTTCATTCACTCCAGAGGGCAGAGATTGGAAACATTTACAGGCTAATATGGATCAGGGAGGACTGCAGCTGTTTATACCTTAGTGGAAATTTTATTAAGCCCAATAAAGATGGATCAACTTCCTCCTGAAAAAAAAGACCATACAATTGATTTGGAGTTCTTGTTATGTCTATTGAGTTTTTCAAGTCTTTGGGTTTAAGTTCTAAGCTGTGCCCTACAGCCACGAGAGCTAATTACTTCCTGAGATTTTTATTATTATTTTTACATAATGACGTGCCTCCAATAGCTGAGGCTTTCGGCACATTCACGGGCACCGGCGCCAGTGCAATCCCTCTCTTCAGTGTAATAGAGGCTGAGCCTGATTCTTCTATGAATTGTGTCCCCTTAGTCTCTGGAGGGATCAGCCTGTCTTGTTCTGTCCATTCTAGTATGCAGGTGTTCACTTAGCTGTGTGGCAAACAGCCGCTAGTATGTTTTGGGGGTGCAGAACTTTGCTTGTATTGATACTGATGGTGGGGAGTAGACAAACTTGCTGCATGACTAGGAAAATGTTGCGGTTCCTTTCTTAGGAGATAGCCTAGGTAGCATGGCAACTTCTTCATTAGGGCTGGAAGAAATGTAAGGAAAGGTACAGCAGCCTTCATAATTTTAATACCTTCTAGGGAAAACCAGAAAAGCATAGTCCGTATATCTGTAACGCTGCTACGCAGTTGAGTCATCCTTTGTTTAATAAGCAATTCCCAGGAAAGCAGAGACTGTGTTCTCACTTTCTCTTTATGTGCATGTGGACCCTCTTCCCCAGGATATCCTGCGTGGGTTGTGATTTTCATCTTGTTTCATTTTTGGTGTACCACCTCTCTTCCTCAATTAACCCTTCCTTGCCTTGCTGATCAGCTGCAGCAGCTCTTTCTGACTTGCTGTGACATCCTTCATTACAATTTACATGGCAGATTTCATCCCAATATCTCAAAACTTCACGGTGATGGGAAAATGTCACGATCTCCATCCTGCTTAGTTGGGGAAACTAAGGCACAGCGACTGAACAATTCAAGCAAAGTTACAGAACGTGTCAGCCCAGAAAGCAGTCTAGATGAGAAACTGGGTCATGTAACTCTTAACCTATTTGCAATCAGCGGATTACAGCTGGATCTGGTTGAGATCGATGCCTATGCACTGTAAAACTTTTGTAGAAAGGAAGCAGTGTCTCATCAATCTGCTTTGCTTTTGCTTTCCTTTTTATTTTTCCTTCTTTATGTAATGGGCTGGGCCAGCCCTGCTTGTGTTTTCATTTAAAAATCCTGACTTACAGTATGTCTCAGAGCTCATGACCAAAGAAAAGGAGGACATTGGTGTCCTCATTTCCTGTAGAATTGCTACATCCCATCAGTTTGTCTCCAAGTCAAATAATATATTTTACAGAGGATGTCATTTCTTCTTGAATAAGGAATTAAAAAAATAAAAATCTTAGGGACCTGACCCCCACCAGGTTATTGAGGATTTTCCTCTTTTTATTTCAGTGGACTCTGCCTTGTCTCCAGTGCTTTGCAAGGTACTGACTTGAGAGCCTTTAGAAACCAAAGACGTATATCCACAACATATGGCAAAGAAAATGACTATACAAATTCCAACAAATTCCCCCTGTGACTGGGTGTCTGTTCCTGAAAGGAGAGTATTTAAATGTCTGGACCTACTTGATCTATCTATTTTTTTCCCTATAACATCTCATAAGGCACCTATCTACTGAGTCCATGTAGCGCTTCATATAGATTACAAATCAGATGCAATGATTCCAGGCTGTATTGAACCAATCTGGATTTGAATATATACCATAAACCAAAAGGTGTGGTTCCATTACCAAGTGATGTAGCCCTGATTAAGACTGGATGTAATAATTCTGAAAGAAGTACCGTAAAATCAGGAAGAGGTACAAATAAAGAATGTTATTTTATTTTCTTTCTTCTAATGCTGCTTTTGGGTTCTGTGGGTGGATTATTCCATGAAAAAGACACATCTCAGATAAGCAAGAGTGAAAGAGCTGAGAGGGTGGTGAATGCATTGTTTCTTCATACTCAACTTTGATGCAACAACAACAGAAAAATCTCCCAAATGATAAATTGCTGTGACATTATAAATAATCTTTCATCTGCTTTGGTGGTCCACAGAGTTTATATAATTGGAAGGCTAAAACCCTTCTTTGTTGTTTCTTCCCTTTTCATTAGTACAGTAGAAGACTATAAAATTGTGCAGCCAGAAGGGTTTTAACAATTACTGAGTCAACATTTGAAAGTCTCACTCTATTTTATCATTTAATGCATGTGCTTTTTATGAGTTTTACAGCCCTGCAAGCGTTACTTAAGCAAGGTCCATTGTAATGGCGGGTCTGTAACTGCTCCTATTTTTATTTTCTTTTGCTTTCCCTAGTTATATGTGCCATCAGCCAGAGTCCCAATTCCACATTCACAAAGATATTATAAGCTTGATGTTATACTTTTTAGATAAGATTCGGGAGTGCTAGTTGCAGTTCCTAAAACCTTTGGCAAGTCACTTAATATGTGACTCGGTTTCCCATCTGTTAAACGCAGTTAATAATACTGCCTTTCTTTGTGAGATTTGGTGGCTAAATTCACCGATGAGCACAAAACACTTGGGCAGTGTGATTTGTTACACAGAAAAACCTAAATCTAAATAGAAGATCCCTCGGAAAAGAGCCAGAAACTCTCTTAGAGCAGTTACAGGTGTAACACTCTCTGGACTGTACCATGGTTTGGACGGAGACGCAGACAGTGTGCACAGTGCCTATTTTGAAGTACCATGGCATTAATATGCAGGAGTAGAGCCTGGACTGCAAATAATTCATCATGTGCAAACCTCTGGGCACACCTCTCGCTACTGCCAGTGGTTCCTCTCAGATCTTCCAGCTCTCTGTCATCCATAATGCCTACCTACCTCATGTTTTCAACATTTTGAAAGACTGTGGATGAAGATTTTATAACGCAAGCCATTCTGATGTTTATTTTTGCAAGAGGCAGAGGAATTGCACAGAAAGATTACTTTTACAAAATATTCACTCGTGTCAGATGTAGGATAAGACTCTTCACCTTTTTAGAGAGCTAAGGAAAATATCATAATGTCGAATGGATAACACCTGGCAACACCGGTATGTCTGATAATTAAGGATGTTTTTCTGTCATAAACAGAAGTGAACTTTCATTGTGGGATCATAGTCTAGCAGCTAATCTGCCTAGCGCTTCAAGATTTGGCGCATATTGACCAAGGTAAGTGTCTGAAGGTTGATATTTACCAGGGCTTGCTGAGACAAGACTTTGCCTCAGCACCGCAAACCACATTAGATGGTGCCACAGGCCCCGCTCAACAATCCAAGATAAAAACGAGCTTATCAAAACTGAGTCTATTTAAAATACCACCTTTAGAGTTCAGATGTGGGAATTTTTCCCGAAGAGCAGGATGGTAAATAGCTGGACAAACTGTACTTGGAGAGGGAGGAAGGAAATGGGATGCTAAAAAGGACAGTAACAGGCAACCATCTGTTTCTTTTTACCTATCGACACTGAAGGGCACAAAGGTAGCAGGCGTTCCGTCCATCAGTGTATTTGTCATTCTTGGGTGCAGGAACCGACGAGTGAGTTTCTCCTTGCAGGCCATATGTAACCGTGTTTGGCTCGCTCCAGCTACTCTGCAAATGCATTTTTTTCGCCTGGCCTTTCAGTTCGCTGGGAATAAGAAACGCAGGAATGTGGAGAGATGTGCCTTAACATTCCTCCTCTGGTGTTCTACACTGGCTGTATCTCTGGAGGCATCAGACTGAGAGGAAAAATACTCATATCAGAGGAAATGGGGGTAGGGTTAGGGGAGTAGGAAAGTGAAGAGTGGACTGCTTCAGTAAAACTGCTAACCTTGAATTATGCAATCGGAAGAACAGCTCTTGCCAAAATACAATTCTAACGGAGTTCAGAGTATTGTCAGTGTTTGCCAAATACCCCAGCCAAAAGGATGTCTCAAAGAGGGGGAGGAGGGATCCGTTGCCATATGCCCAGTGTTCACAGTATTCTGGAAGAACTGTGGAGTCCTTGGAGAGCGGAGGCGTGCGCATGGTCTCAGGTGCACCCTGAGCGCTGGTACCATGAACCAGCACAAGGCAGGAGCAGCAGGGTCAAAGGGGAGTAGGCAAATATACCAGAACGTCTTTATTTCTCAAACTTTCCAAGGTTTTGCTTTATGTTTGTATAGTAGTGGGAGGAGTTCTGGCAAACATTATCAGGCTGTTCTACATATGTTTTGACTCTTCTTGTTTTATGTTTCTTCTATGAAAGAGACTGCAACCAAGTTCTTGTCATTTTTAGATCAATGTTTTGTTAAACTATGACAGCTATCCATGACAGAGAGCCAAGTAACTTTTGCAGCTGACCACAAACTGAGTCTGACTTGCGGTGCTTAGTCATTTTTTATATTTTTTTTTTCTACATGACACATTCCATGTGTGTATGTGTTTTTCATTGTTCTTTTAAATATAATTAGAACATTGCTAGGAGCTGTGGTACAAATCAGTCCTCTCCAGCAGATTACTGTCTTTGATTAATAAAGTTGTAGAAACTTCTCATCCCATTGTGGCTCTTGATGAAACCTCTCTGGTTATACTTTGAACAATTGGGCTGTTGTAGGATTGATTGCTCTCTACAGTATTATCTTCTCTGGTTTGCCCATTAGAATTTTAAATGATCCAGACAACAGAGCTCTCACTGCCCTTATAGAGAGTCTCTCCTACAATCCAATAGAAATGACCATGAGGATAGTTTTTCCCAACCTCTGCCGAAGTTCTTCGTAGAGGAAAAAGATGTTTATAAGATGTCTTTCAGTCTTCTGGGGCCTGATCCAAAATTCAGAAATTTAGAAGAAAAGGAATCGCTTGATCTTTAGCAAGAGATCTCTGTGTTTCTCCTCCTGCAAGAGCAGAAGTGTTCCTTACTATTTGTTCCTCTGCTTTATGCAGTCTGAATTTTAGCAGGTCTCACAAGCAAGACTTCACAGCGCTTCCCTGGGTCTGGACCAGCCTTGCCTGTTCTTCCCGGCAATGTTGGCTCTAGGCTGCGGTTGATGCCACTCATGTATTGCTCATAGGATGAATAGCATTTTCTACCTTTGGGGTGTGGGGCAAATCTGAAATGAGGGGATTATCACTGGTTATTTTCTTGTAGCTTTAAAAGCCTGAAAGCGTGTATGATTTCATCAGCTGAACTCTTCCCCATTGCTTTCTCTGCAAGACAATGGGATGTAGAGCTTAATACAACAATAAAATAAGTCTAGGGCGTAGTTGAGCATAGAGTGCAGGAATGTGCCACTGCCCCCACGAATTGTAGTGCTGTATCACAACTAGTTTATGAAAGTGTGCTGCTGAACCCAACATGCCCGTACTCCGCCTGTTATCGCTGGATGGTACCACAGCTTGCTGCTGTTTACACAGCTAATCCAACACAGCGGAGCGGTGGCAGTTTTAAGATGTGTAATTTGCTATTGAATTAAGATAATGATGATAAATAGACCCTCCTTTTGTATAAACTTGAAACCATTGTGGATCTCTCATCTGAAGTTCTTTAATAGGTTCTGTGAGAGGAGGCTGGGCTAGCAATATCAGCAGGTTGCCAGTTTATTCAGGGTCAGGGAAGAAAAGATTTTTTTTTTTCCCTTTGTTTCTTTGGAGGTTCCATAAATACTTTCTCCATCAACTGAAAGACTGCAGGAAAGGTAAAGAGCTACTTCCATCAAACGAAAAGCAGTAAGCCATCGACTGAATGCTTTCAGGCAAAATGACACAGGAATGCTGCTTAGCGCCTTTCAAATATTTCGTAGTTGTAAAAGCATTTCTGTACGTCAGGATTGGGGAAAATCGGCTGCTGTGTGTTTCACGGGAAGAGCGTAAGACAGGAAATCAGAACGCTACTTACATATCGTCAGGCTTTTGCATCCTGCCAGGGTGTTGCTGATCTCTTTCTGCTCTCCTAATGCTATCACAGAGGCTTAGGAAATAGCAGGCCTTAGACTTATTCTTGCCTGAGTACTTTTTAAACTTAAACGTTTCCGAACATTAAGACAGAGAAGTACAGCTGGCTGTTTTGACATCCTCTGTCTCAAGAGCATCGTGGCGCGGAAGTCCTTTTTAACTGCCACCTTATCATCGCTGATTGAGTCGTATCGTCATTCTCTAAGTAGCAGGGAGTAAATTGTCACCGCATTGGAAGGGCGGTCTCCCCGCTCGCCCCCGTTTCAGCGGTCCGGGGAGCCACCTCCCAGCGCTGGGGCTGAGCGGCGCAGCCCGGGGGCTCAGCGCTCATCTGGCATTCCTTCGCAGCCCCTCTTCAATCATGCCCCTGCTCTCCCACTTCATCTAACATGGCTGTACCTCAAAATGCAAAACTTTGCCCAAGATGGATAGCGGCAGAGCATCTGTAGGCTTGTTAAGTCAAACTCTGATAAACGAGCCGTACCCGGTGCGTACCTTGCAGACAGCATGCGGAGTACTCGCTGACCTTAAGACTCAATCAGATCATGTTGGCAGAGCGTGGTTCTGAATGTAACTGCCTCCGACTTCAACAGCTGCATTTACTGCATAAAGAAAAAGCTGTTAAGCCTGTGCCCTTTGCGCTCTCGGCTCTGTTTCTCTAAGAGGTTTATACATGATTCAAGAAAAGTCTGCAACAGAGTAACTCCCTTCCCCCATAATATATCCAACCAGAGGAGATGTTCTTTTATATTTTAGGTTGGTGGCAGCACTTTAAAATGATTTCTGACACAAAAATTTTTGAACTTTATCATTATGAAGTTGACAGTAAACAGATTTTTTTTGCGGAAAAACCGTTGACTTGCACTATATAGCTGAGATCCATTTGGAAGAAACACAAAGTCAACTTATTCCTACTTTCTGTCTGCTGACGGGCTGCTTGGGAAATGAGAGCTGAGTTAAAACCAGTAGATCAAAGAGTTTGGTAAAGCTAAATGCCTGAATAGTTCAGGTGCTTATTCGAAGCTTCTCCAAGCTGCCCGGATCTGCTGCGCCTGGAAGTGTTACGGAAACCCTTTTGCTTGCAATAGACTGACTCAGCTGCATGAGCTTTTCCTGCAAAAACCGAGAGGATAACTCGTCTTGCACCGTTTCGGTGGTGATGTGCCTGCTTATAGACAGAGCGCCAGGAGCGCAAAAGGGATCCACGATGAAAATGAACGTGAGGAGAAGAAAAGTTAACCTCGTGTTCCCTAAATGCTGCGAGTGTGCGCAGTTGGCAGATTAGCCTCCTTTGTAACTCTCTGAAGAAAATCTTTGTGAAATGACTTACGTGAATTTGAACTGTTCTTTGAATTGCAGATGCAGGGACATCACATTGCGGGAAGCGTTTCTGTGCTCATATTGTTCTCTTTTCTGTTTTCTTCTGTAGTACAACCCAGTGACATTATTAGGCTACATAGAATAGTTGTAAAGTCTCCAGTTGCCATGTGAAATCTGAAAGTTTTTTTAGTTTGTTGATCTTTTACAGTCATCAGGAGTGGAATAGAGCAACAAAACAGCAATCTTTCTTTCAGGAAGAAGCTCAAAAAGAATTTTTTCGACTGGAGCCACTTTATTATCATTCCATATCATGTCATTTTCTTAGCATTGCAAAAAGCACAGTGCCTAACATTTTGAAATGTTAGTATTGCTTTCCTGAAAGATTTATTTTTAAACATATGATTGTCAGGAAGATAGAACGTTTATGAGTACAATTCATTGGGGGAAAAAAAAAATAGTTGGAAAATGGAACACCTTTGTATTTGCAAAGTCAAACAATTCAGGGGGAAGCGAGGTATTTTGAAGAGAACATTGGAATTGATGGCCCTGGCATGTTGTTTTGGCAGTGTCTTTCGACACCGCTGCGGCCTGACAGATTAATTGGCAGCACGCACTAGCCTGTTGCAATCCAGGGTTCACAGATAGTTCTGACTAGATAAATGACGGACAGGGTGTTAGTAGGGTTGGGCAAAAAGTCTGGACAAGAACGCAGACTGCTGCCCGAGTATCATGCTTAATTCAGGCTGACCCTTTCCCAAAGCCTGAATATGTTTGAACTACAGGATTATTTTTTTTTTCCCCCTATGGACTGCTTCCTAAAATATTGCTTTTCAAAAAAGAAAAAGGGCAAAGTCACCCATGTCTCCACACTTTGATCGCAGCCTAGAAATAGAATAAAACAATAAATACATTGCAAAGAGCATGTATCATCTAAACTTCCAGTCCAGCTTTGCAGTCCCGGGGACACTGAGAGTTGAAGTATTCTTCAGATGTTCAGCCAATTTTATCAGGCCTAACTAAACCAATCTTTTCAACGCTATGAAGTTTGCTCATCACTAGCTAATACGCATGTTTTAAAAAAGACTTGGTAGAGTCTGCAACCATATCCCTTCCAGAAAAAATATTTTTATGTATTCTTAAATACCTGGCTCAGGAAACTGTTGTGAATGAATTGTTATCCAGCTTCCTTATCAACCTTCTGAATTACCTATGAACTTTGCAGTTGCAATATTTAATGATTTTCCTGATCCAAATCCCGTCATCTTGCCCATATAGGACAAAACAACACTGGAGACCCTGACTCAGCAACTGGCAGTAAAACAGAGCGAAGACGGGAAGTTTAGCCACGCAATGATGGATTTCAACATGAGTGGAGATTCTGACGGTCAGTACAAATGGCTTATCCTTATTTCCAGGTTTGTGCGTACATGTCGACGGGATCTGGAGGAGAATCCAAGTGCTTTGGGAGGCCTGTGAGGAGTAAGAGTGGTTAGCAATAAGTGGCTATGAAACAGGGCAGGAAAAAATGATTCATCCTGTGGTGTTTTAAGTCTGGAGGTGATTTTTTAGCCTTCTCTTCTGTACACTGCACTTCTCAAGACTGGACCAAGAATGTATTTCTGAGGGTAAAAGGGAATAAAAGAGGCAAATAGATGTGGAATAAATGAGATCATACAGTGAGTCCATGAATTATAGACCTGATTGTCCGTAGGTGACACAGGCTCTGCATCTGTAGGAACTGTCTTGCTTTGCTGAAGAGAGCGTAATGTTTGTTTCTGTCTCGGCTATTGCTTATGTTGTTATGGAGAGGTAAGCTCAAAAACAGGCAGATGTGTAAATGTTCATTTGCCAGTTAGACTATTGCTTAAGAAGAATCGCCTGATGTTGGTTGCCATATATCATCCCTTTCCCATCGCAGAAAAGGTAGAAGATAGGTAACACAATATGACTAGCATTCGGTAAGCAAGAAAGGAAGAAAGTCAAAAGAAAATCTATCTTTGTAATTGTTGGGGTTACGTTTTTAAGTAGTAAAAGATGGTTTAGAAAAGCTGTTTAATGCTTTGTGTTGAAAAAAAACAATTGAAACTCTTCATCAAGCCTATACTATGCGATACTGAATCAATAGAATAACTAAAAACTAGACAATACGCAATATATGGTATTTCCTACTGCTTCAAGGAAAAGGAAGAAACGCCATTAACCTGTTGTGAACACTGCCGTAGGTTGCTGATGGCAGAGGAAGCTGCGTAATGAAACACAAGCTGGGAATGTTTTCCTCTTTCTTTTTAGGAAGTGCAGGAGTTTCAGAGTCTAGAATTTATCGGGAATCCAGAGGGCGTGGTAGCAATGAGCCCCATATCAAGCGCCCAATGAATGCATTCATGGTGTGGGCTAAAGATGAACGGAGGAAGATCCTTCAAGCCTTCCCTGACATGCACAACTCCAATATCAGCAAGATACTAGGTAAGAACGATAAAGCACTGTTCTTTCGGTAGCAAAACTCAAAAAACTTCGGACTGAACAGAGCTGAGAAACTGACACAACAGAGTTACTGTCTTTAGGACGTCTTCTTTTGCTACTTCATGGCTGCACAAGGTCAGCAGCGGTGCGAGCTTTCACCATGATGCCCAGTGGTATACATTAACCATAACCTGAAAGGTTCTTCTGTCTTTGGAATTACTAAGATTGTGGTTTTGATGCGAAAGCAACAGCATTAGGCTGTTGAACAAGCAGAAAACTACTGCTATCATTTATTTGCCCACGTTTTTCATATAACTAGATTCTGTGGGGTAGCAGACCACAGTATTTGATTTATGCCGTAGCGCTTTCTGTTCAAATCAATGGCCATAGGGAAAAGATTCTAAAATACATCCTTTTATTTTATACACTGACAGCTTTAAAGGATTTTTATTATGTTCCTGTTATATTAAATTTCCCTTTAGTACATGATCTCTATCACAAGCTGCTGTTATTCTAAATATTCTGAAAAGAATCCTGAAATAAAAAAAAAAAGAAACATCAGAACTGATTTCCATATCCTCTACTCTTCGCAACCCAAGCAATACTTGCCATGAACATCATCTACTGAATTTCATGCCATAGTCTTCCAACTTTTCAGTACTTGCTCAAATTTCCAGGACCACATTCTCTCCTAAGCTACTTCTCTGGGGCATGTTGAATGATACGGAAGGTGAATAATGAGGGTCTCTGAGGGCAATGAATTACCGTTCCACAGAAAAAAAAATATCTGGGACCAAATTAGAGATGTTGCATTCTTACTGTTAAGACTGTACAGGACCTAAGCGTCCCTCAGGCTGGCGGGTAGGAGCTTAAGCAGGGAACATGTTTATCTGGGCTGCAGGTCTCATTGGTTTTGCAGACAACTCGAGAGATGTAGCACAATTGTAATGGCAGCATTAACCGGCTGCAAGGCTGGTAAATACACTGAGTTTAGACTGGTCAGAGGTTTGAAGTCGAGCTTGATTAGAGTGGTATTACGAAAAAGAAGCAGGGGGCAAGTGGAGATGGGATAAATTGGTCGGAGAGGCAGAATGCATTGGCTGTGGATGGCAGATGTGATGCTATTAACCCATGATTAAAAGGGTGGTACAAGATGATTAGATTAGTTAGGGGAGCAGGATTAGAAGGCTAAATTGGTTATGTTGATGGTAAAATAACCTTATACTGGTTAAAAGGGATTATACTGGTCAGAGGTGTATGATGTGATTAGGCTGAGGACAGGGCAGTAATAGTTTTGGTCTGCTTCTAAATTGAGAGTAGGCCTGTTTAAACCTGTTTTTAAATAATCAGCTTCAGAAATCTACAAGATCATTCTGAATGGCCCTTTTCATATAGAAAGTACAAAGAGAGCTTGATGTTTTCCCTCTTAACTGATTGTTTTGGATAACAACCTCCGACAGCACGCTGCTAATTCATTCTGCTTAAAACAGGCGCTTGAGCTGGGCTGACATTTTATGCAGTCTCTGGGGATCCTGGTTGACATTTTAAAGGGCTTCTAAGCATTTTATAATACCCTAAAATCTGGTTTTAATAAGCCATTCTGCTGAAATTGTTAACATAAGGAATCACCTTTTACTATTTGGCGCTAGATCAGGGAGATATGGGGACATCTTTTTCTGATTAGATATACAGTAGTTGGAGTAAAATGTGCAAATTCATTACAGATCCTGTTGAGGTGACAGACAGTATAGCTGACTCCAAACTCTTTCTGTTTTGCTGCCAGATACGGGGAAAAGCAAGGTCTGAAGCAGTAAGAGATGATGTTTCTATTTCTTCCCAGCATCACATTTCATTTTTTTATTCCACCTATGCAATGAAGAGGGATGTCCTGACGTCTTCTTTCTCGACAGAAACGTTACAAAGGTCTTCCCTCAATTGCAAAAGGCCAGTCTTTTGAAGTCAGCAGGGAGCTCTCTGTTAACTGGCGGAGGGCAAGCAACTAAAAGCTTACAGTTCAGCCAGGTATTAGGGTCTCTTTATTAGAAAGCCACAATTTTTCCTTACCACTTTTTTAGCAGCACTGCTACACATCGAGGTCAGGGAGCTCGTTGTCACGGAGGGTAGCTTAGATGGAGTTGTCACCAATCGAGGGTCGTTTTTATAGTAAAATGAGAGGAGGTGCCCTTCCCAGCACTAGAATTCTCTAGGGATTATGCTTGACACTGTGGTATTATGTTTTGAGCATAAAAATTAGATACATGGATTTGTCACTAAATTCATCTGTGCATACGTTTGTCATCCATCTGTTCACTGCAACTTAAACGTGTGGATAATGATTTTTTTTTAGTAAATTGTTAAAAAAGTGCTAAAATGGGTCTGCTGGACCCTATCAATTTAATAATGCATTGTTTAGATATTTTTGTAAATATTTTAATTAATTTCACTGAGAAAACTACATAAAGAGATTAGGAAAAGATGAAGTTAGATACTACCTCCAGAAATTCTCTCTTGGATGTATAAGTGTGCAAATACAAACCTATACGCATACCTATGCGTTATACAAGTGTTTGTGTACATGAGGGTATTTTTTAAATGCAAAATCAACCTGATTCAGATGCTAAGATTGAAAAATGTCAGTCTAATGGACTGGAAGTTAGGCAGTATTACAAACAGCTGGAAAAGCTTGTCAGAGAAACTTGGCTTAAAATCAGCAATGAGCAGAGCTCCGAACCCCACCTTAGTGCAAGCACGTGTGTGCCCGAGCACAAGCGCCAGGGCATGCGTGGGGGCATCTCTTTTCTCTCCTGGACTCAGGATCACAGAATTGTTTAGGTTGGAAAAGACCTTTAAGGTCATCAAGTCCAACTGTTAACCTAACCCTGTCATCCCACCACTAAACCATGTCCCTGAGCAGGGACTCAAAGAGCTGGCCCTGTACAGCCATCTTCACAGTCATCGTGTGGGCCCAGCAATACCTGCCCTAGCTCACTTTGGGGTTAAGAGCCATGTTTGATGCTGAAAAGTCTTTCTCATTTATTTTCTAAATACCTCAGCCACCAGATCAGGGAGAATTGTGCGGGAATCCTGCTCGTCATTACGTATGCAGCCAGGGAGGGGAACGGGCTCTTGTTTTCATAGTCAAGGAGAAAAGCCTTGCATACTTGACCCACGCAAAGCTTTCTAACACAGATGGTGAGCAGAAAGCTCACCCAAGAGTGTAAATCTTCCCTTATAAAGAAAGATTTTTCAAGACTCTTCAATCACACCTTGTTTGGGCTTGGGCTCAGCACTGTGCATAGGTACCCGCGCCTGCCTGTGCGTGTTTATAGACACATAAAACAATGGCAGATAAAGCTATTATAAACATATTTTGTCCAAACCCGAGGTGGTTTTAACCAGTTGTAGTATGTTGACTGACGATGCTCATTCACAGCTTAGCTTGCCTGTGGGTGCAAATTCAGTGCGAGTTATATATTCTTCAAGCTTTCAAAATTACAGATTAAGACCAATCAAAGAGCTGGATGGATTTTGTATAGTACTAAGAAAATAAGTGAAAAGGATAAAATGTAAAAATCAAGGGTTTATCATCAGAAAATGTACCCTTTTTCAAAATTTATTTTGACAGCATTGTTTGTTTAATTATTTATGATACTTGAAAACATACTAGTAAATTATATTTAGTATATTTTGTAAAAACAGTAAAGGCATAGTGAGAGGAGGTATCACTGCAGAAGGCAGCTATTGAAAATTTGCTAGAGAGCGAGGCGAGACTGCCAGGATTTTTGTTGCATTGAGTTTGCAGCTTAGGAAGGAAAAACTAACGAGCTACATTTCTGTATATACATTGTATGTGCAGCTGTATGTACAGATATTATGCATCAAAATTTCAGCTTTTATGAATCCTGCAAAGATTTACATGTTTGCCTAACTTCACCCGCTATTTACAGATCTTTTCACCTGAGGGGGTAGGAATCTGCCTGCACAGATCTGACTGTAGGATCGCAGCAAGTGAGCTCGCACAGCAAAAGAGGAATTGTGCTGGGATAGAATATTTTGCCACAACTGATTTGGGTTTCTACCTTTCTGTCTGTCCATCTGTCTCAAAATATATCTGAGTTCCTACATTGCAGGTCCCCTCACAGCATGTAAAGCAAATGTCAAGATTTGTTTAAAGACTGAGGTTTTCAACTTTATTATTCGTAAAGAAAAACTGATTCATCAGCAGGAAATAGGGCTGGGGCTGTTTTCCTAAGCCACTGGGACTATAGCAGGTCTGTGATTAGAGGACTTTAGAGTTAGTTAGACTAACTTATGATTTTCTTCATGTGCTAAAACGCCGGTGTGCCAGTGTCTACAAGGTAGAATTTGAAAGTAGCCCTACACATGGGCATCTTCCAGTAGAGCTCATATGCTTCACCCTGAATTCTTAACATCTTTCAACACAGGACCTATCTATGTTTCCATCTTACACAGCGTTAGTAGGTGTTAAGTGTTTTGGCAGTCTCCGTATGTTTATCACTGTGCCATTTAGCCCAAAATCTAGGAGGTACTACATGTGGGAAGTTGGTATCACTTTTTCTAGCCACTCTCTTTGCCAGAAAAAACCTTGGAATACTTTCTCTGCAGGAGACAAAGCTGCCGACCAGGATTCTGGCCACAGAGGTTTGCTGCCCTGTGTAACACCAGAGCCCTGCCTCAGATCCCCGTGCGCAGGCACTACCTGTGTATGAGGTACCAAGTGCCATGCAGGAGTTTTAGCCCAAATCCCAGCAACCATCTGGATGGCCAAGCCCAGAGAGTCATGGTAAATGGAGT
>BOSO01005712.1:23275-50749 GCA_018403395.1 Gorsachius goisagi
TGTGCCATGCCGTGCCGTGCCGTAGGCAGGAGCTGCTTGGGCAGCACCCAGCAGAGCCCCCGCTCATGGCGGGGCCGGGCGAGGGGCTGCCACCAGGACGGCTTTAGGGCTGAGGAACCGTTTGGGAGGGTCCCCAAATGGGCAGCTCCGGTGCAGAAAGCGCAGTCGCTCCCCTGGGGACGGTGACAACCCATGGCGCTGCCGCCTCTTCGGTAGCCCCCTCCCCAGCACCGCAACCGGCCGGCCCCCGAGGGGGACGCAGCGCTCTGAGGGAGGGGGACGCGCCGGCGAGGGGCGGCTGGGAGCAGGCGGGTTCCCATTAACGCGGATTTTATCTTGCAGGAGATTAAATCTCTGTAGGGAGAGGCGCGGAAGAGCCGAGTCAGCAGCTGGCTGGGGGGCGCAGGTTCAGCCGTAAGCGTTTGGCTCTGGCGCAGACTTCAGGGCTTCACCCTCCCGCGGCCACGCTCAGCCCGGCGCCCGATGCCCACCCCGGCCAGGGGAGCCACAGGCGGCACACGGGTGGTGGCCAGGACCAGCACTGGCCCCCTGGCACCGCCCGGCAGCCCCACGCCAGCCCTCTGCCGGGCACCACGCGAGCCGAGCGCCCCGTGGCCCCCCCGTCCCTCGCCATCCATCAGCGTGGGTGGGTTGGCAGGAGGCGGCGTGGCCACCGTGCCCACAGCCACCGTGCCAGGGCGCTGGGGTCCAGCCCCGGCACAGCCCTCGGCAGGCGGCGCAGGCCCCCAGCCCGTGTCCCCGTGTCACCCCCCGGGGGGGCTCTGCTGCCCGATGGGCGCCCCTCGCAACGCCGCACCGGCGCTCCCACGGCCGCGACTCTGGCGGGGCCACGTTGGCCACGAGGCGCGGCAAGAGGCAGAGCGGCGGCGACGGCGCACGCAGGCGGGCGAGGGCTGGCCACCGCCGGCGTGAGCCAGGGAACAGCGCGGTGATGGCACTGTGCCGCTCACTAAAAGCATGAGTGTCACTAAATCAATAATTCATTTACTTTAATGAGATAAGTACTTTGAAAACTAATTGCAAACCTGCTCCATTTACTCCAGCCCGTTACAGCCTTTAATGTAAATGGCAGCAGCCCTGCCGGAGGGAGGGGAAGGGCTTTCGGTGGGAGGCAGCGCCATCCTCCCCCCTTCTAAGAAAGAGAAATATCGGTCACATCAGGGATGCTGGAAAGCGAAGTCACCAGCGGGGAGCACGGGACGCCCCCAGCCCGCCCTCCCGGGGCCACCACCGTCCCCCTGCGCGTGCCGCCACCGTGGAGGGCGCTGCCAAGCAGCCACCCCCGAAGGACCCTCACCTACACCGGGGTGACAACGGGGGGGGGGGGGGGGGGCAGAAACCACACCCGGCACGCAGGAGCTGCCGAGGGCGCGCACCGTGGCGGGGGGCTGCTGCGCCCTGCGTGCCGTGAGCGGAGCCGAGGGGCCACCAGGCCAGGGCGGGGGTACGGTGGGGAGCCCTCCCCCAGCCCGCTGCCGTCACCGCTGCCCCGGCAGCGCCAGGGCTCGCAGCTCTGCCCAGGCCAGAGCCACCAGTGCTCTGCTGGTGCTGCCCACGCTGGCGTCGGGGCGGCAGAGGGGATGGGGCACCGCTCTTAGCCCGGCTCTTACCCCCCCCCAGCCGGACCACAGGCTGGCCCCGCACGCCCTGCAGGTGGTCGCTATAACGATTCATGGCTCCTTATAAAAATCACCGCCGTGTCGCTGGCACAGCATCCTCCGACGCCGGCCAGCAGCTGCCAGCCCCCCCCGCCTCGGCGGGAGCTGCCCCTTGCCCCCCCTCCGGCCGCGGCGGCGCAGGCGGGGGGAGCGCGCGGTGCCCATGTGCCCGGCTCCGGCCCAGCCGGGGCGCAGGGGTGGGCAGGGGTGTCCTGCCAGGCCCCAGCGCCGTTCCTGAAAAGGAGCGAGCGGCTCCCGGCAGCGATGCCGACGCGTTCCTGAACGGCAGCCGGGGCGGGAGCTGGACGCCAAGGGCTCTCTTCTCGCTTGCTGGAGCAAATGGCAGGTCATAAAACGGAACCGTGACAGAAGAGAAAATGTTCCCAAGTCCACAAGGACCAGTCCAGGGTAAATCCATCTGCTCAGCAATTTAGCTAGAAAATCCTCTCCAATCAGCCGTGCCGCAGGTCCCTCACCCCCAGCGCGCAGCTCTGGGCAGAGCATTTTCCACTTTGGCAGCCGCCGGCAGCGCACGCAGGGACCCCGGCACTTGGCGGTCCCACGCCACCTCCGGGGGGGACGCTGGGGCAGAGGGGCCGGGCCGTCCCCCCGCAGCACGCCCCGGCCGAGCCCACGCCCCAGGGACCCTCTCGCCGGCACTGCTGCAGCCGCTGGCAAGGGGGGACCCAAACCGTGCCCCCGCGGGCAGGGCTGGGTGGCTCTGGTGGTGGCACCGGTGGTGGCACCGGCTGCGGGGGCTCTTCCCCAAGCCGCTGGCTCACTTGGGGTCCCCGGGTCCCGGATCCGCTGCACCACTGCGGGATGCAGGAGGGCGCCTGGGAAGCCCAAACCCCTCCAGGGGCTCCATGAGCGGCCCTTGCCCCCTCCTGCCGGGGGGGCAGCCCTGGAGCAGCCGGCGCTCGGAGCCGGGACAATCCCCGCCTGGCAGAGGACGCGCAGGGCTCAGCATCTCGCGGTGGCGCAGCCAGACCCGGAGATGTCCCTGCAGGCGTCCCTGCGAATCCCACCTCAGCCGCTCCTGCCTCACGAAAAATCAATGGCAAGCATCTCAATTAATCACGCGGGGGGCAAATTGATTAGGAGCCTAAATAAGGTCAGCACGGTTGTCTGCTTATAGGGTAGGACCCCTTCATCATCGTTTTATCCACAACGGGCTGCGGGACCTGCGATCGCCTCGCCTTTGGGGGCACGGGGCGGGGGGCTTCACTCGCCTCCCGCAATCGCCAGGGCCAGCGGCGCCGGAGCTGCGACTGCCACGTAACGGGGCTGAACGGGGGCGCACGCAGCGTGAGACCCGAGCGTGAGACCCCACGGCCCCCCAAGCCCGGCGGCCTCCTCCGATCCAGGGGAGACAACAGCGACGCAGCAGGGCTGCTGGGGGGCAGTGTGGCCCCCCCCCCAAAACCAGTTGATCAGCCCTGTCGTTACCTTAGATTGCATACCTGAAAACATTGTTAGCTGTCACGACGGCATTGACCCTCCGCAGAAACCCCGCCGCAGGGCTCCTCGCAGCTGGGACCCCCCCGGGGCCGCTTCTCCGCCCCCCCGAAGCGCTGCGCCCCCGTCGCTGCAGAACCTGCCGGGCTCGGTGCAGGGGGCAGCCCGCTGCTTGGGGGCCCAGGGGCTTCCCAGGGTGACTCTGCCCCCCCCCCAGTGCGGGGCCGGGCACCCAACGTGGTCCCGTGTCCCTGGCAGGGGCTCTGCACTGGGAGCCGCGCTGCCCCCCAGGCTTGGGACCCCCGCTGCCCTGGGGAGAAGCACCCCGGGAGCTCCCTGGGGTGGTGCGGGGGGCGCAGCCGTCTGCCAGGCGTCCCCAGCGCCCGCAGCCCGGGGGGACCCGCAGCCCCCCCCCCATCGCCTGCCCTGCCCAGACCCCGCTCGGCTGAGGGGGCAGACCAGCCTGGGGGGGTTTGGGGGGGTTACGGGGCTCTCCAGCCCCCGGTAGCGGGGCCCGTTACGCCCTTTGCCTCGCCACGCGCGAGGGAGATGGAGTCAATCGGGTGTTTTACCGGGTCGGACTCTGCCGCCAGCAGCCGCCAGCCCTGCCCGCCTCCCCGCAGCCCATCGCACCCCGCCACCCCCACCGGGCAACCGGGGCTTTTCCCACGGGACACTCGTGGGGTGGTGGGAGCGCAGCCCCCCCCTCTCTGGGGTGCCAGGGCCGGCCACGGGGAAGGCAGGGCCAGCAGAACGCGCATGGCTTGTGCCTCGCCGCCGGAGAGGAGCCCCACGGGGGGCTGCGCTCCCCAGGAGGGGGCTGCCAGCGCTGCTCGGCCCCGGGAGCTCCCCGGCACCCCCAGGCAGAGGGGACGAGCTGAGGCCCTGTCCCGCAGCGTGTGTCCCCCCCCCCAGCTCAGCGCCGGCCACCGGCGGGGACCCCTCGTCTCCCGCTGGGGCAGGGTGGGCTCCCCGGCTCCGGGGGGATGCTCCAGACCACCCGTTCACACGCCACGGGCCAGCGCCAGGACCGTTCCTCTGGTCCCCACAAGCCACCCCGCGCCACCCGCGGCCCCCGGCACCGCCCTACACCCCCGCCCCGGCAACACGCCGCTCCTTTTTGTTGTAAATACAGTTATAAATATTATAATTTGGTTTAATATTTAATACAGTCAGGTTAAATAAGCATTTCCGGCCCCATAAATAATCATTAACGGAGGGTTCTAATTGTGCTGTTGGGATCCTGCTTCATGACTTATTTAGCGGGCAGGCGCTATTCCCGTCCCCGCGCCCCCGAACTCCGTAAATTCACCTGCGGCTCAACCTCTCCCGTGCGAACCTGATGGGACGTGACAAACGGAGAGCGCTCCGCTCCGGGGGCGACCGCCGCCGGGATCGCTCGATGCCAAGCGAGGGAGGGATGCGGTGGCCAAGCGGGACGGCCGGGAGCGAGCAGGCGGGGACAGGGGGACCGGAGCTGCCGGAGGAGCCCGCGGGAACGCCGAGCTGCGGGGCCGAGCCGTGCGTATCGGGGCGTCCCTGGCTGCGACGCCGGGGCGCGGGGTGAGCCCCGGAGCAGAGGTAGGCGACGCGCGGGTGCGAGGGGTGGCCACCCAGCGCGGGGTCTCCGCTCGGCCCCAGCGGGGGCGCAGAATGCAGCAGGGCGAGAGAAGGACGGGGGGAGGCTTTTATCCTAAATACAAACCGACTGTAAAATTGATTGGACACAATAGCAAAAAAAAAAAAACCAAACCAAAAACACAAACAAACCAAAATCACCAAAAACCCAGAGCGCGGAGGGAACGGGCCCGGGGCGAGCGTTCTGAAAGCGCAGGAGAACCCAGAGACGGAGGACGGCTAAAGCGCAGAGAGACCTCCGCGCAAGAGCGCACCCCCTGAAGGGATGCGTTGATGCGTGGCTTTAAAGAAAAAGCTCTGGGTTTTGCTCTCTGCAGCTTAAAATTTCATCTTGAAATGAAAAAGTACAAAAGCAAATGGGAAGAGCCCTCTCCTGCGAGGCCGCCTCGCCACCGCTGGGCTGATAACGCTGGAAACGCAGGCGCCCTCGGCCCTGTGCCCGGGCAGGGACCCCCCCCACCCCGAGGTGGGGAGGAGGGGGCGCTGCGTACCCAGCCCCGGCTGGAGGGGCTGCCACGGCCTGGGGGAGCGGGGACACGGACTGAGGGGGCATGGACCGAGGGGACACGGACCCTGCCCTGCTTCCCAGCCGCCTCAGGCTGCTCCGGTGTGCCCACCCAGGGCTCCCCGCTGATTCGGTGGGGACGGGCACACCCAGGGGTCTGTCCCCAAAGGGCACCCCACACCCTCCGGCCGTAGGGGCCGTGGTTTGGGCAGCCCCGCGCGCAGGCGCAGCCCCCCGGGGTGGGCACCCCGTTGTGACTCCTGGCGGGGGCCAGCGCAGCGGGCGGCGAGCGGGTCAGCATCCGTCCCCCCGCCCGGGACTGGGTTCCCATCGAGGGAGCGGGAGCAAGCCGAGGGTTTCCATTTCATCTCCACACCGGTTTCTCCTGCTCAAGTCCATGCATTAATCAAAGAGATTGGCCAAGCGTTAACGCTAACGAAGCAGCGGCGGCGAGGCTCTTGCAGGGTGGGGGAGCCCCCCCGCAGCACCGGGTGCCAAGGGCGGAGGCGAGGGGGAGCCCAGCCCCTCCGAGGGGCTTCTCCCCGACCGGGGAGGGGGCACGGAGGCCGGGACGGCGTCTCAGCACAGCGTCACCGCTGGCCGTGCGCGGAAGCCTGGTCCCTCCCGCAGGCTGGAGACCCCCAGCCCGCAGCGAGCATCGCCCAGCGCAGCCCCGGGGGGGGCTCGGGACCCCAGGGCAGCGTCTCCAGCGGGTCACAGAGACCAGGGACACCGCGCAGCAACGCGGCTCGCAGACAGACGGGATGCTTGCAGGCGTCGGACTGACGGACAGGGCACTGTTCCCAACCCTGCCCCCCGTTCGCTGTCATCAGCGGCTCAGACCCCCACGAAGCCGGCCGGGAGGAGGGGAGCGCGCGGGGCCACGAAGCACCGAGAGGGGCCGGGAGGTTTCCCAGTCCCAGGCAGGGACACAGCAGAGGGGACAGGCAGGACCCCGAGGTGACAGCCCAGCCCCTCCGGAGCAGTTTTTGGCGTCTCCGGCACGTTTGCCCTGCTCAGCCCAGGGGGTCCCTCCCGGCAGAGCCGGGGGAGCCCCCCAGGAGAGGCGTGCGCAGGGCTGGTCCCAGCCAGCACCAGCCCTGACTCCGGGCTGCAGCTTGGTGGAAAGTGGTGTATTTTATCTTTATGTGTCAGGATTTATATAAAAAGGGGATAGTTCAGCTCTAAATGTAATGAGTTGGAAGAACAGCCCTCCAGTGGCTTCCTCCAGCTAGCACGGCATCAATAACATCGACCGCTAAAAATAACCAATAACCCTGGCCTGGCGCGGCCGGGGAGCGCTCCCCGCGCCGGGCTCCGAAACCACCCCCGTGCACCCCGCGAGCCCCGGCAGGGCGAGGATGAGGAAGGGCACAGCCCCCCCGCGCCGGAGGGTGACGGGTCCTGGCAGCGCGGGGGGGGCAGGATGGGCGGGGGGGGGTGGCGGTGCCCAAGCCTTGGGCTCGAGGCTGGCGGGAAGGATCCGGGCAGACGGATGGGGAGGGAGGGCAGGAGCTTCCCTTTCGGAGTCAGAAAGCCCCCTCTGCATCCGTGGCCACGGGCTCAGGGCCTCCCCGGGGCTGGTCCTGTCCCAGCGCTCCCGGGTCACCCCCAACCCTGCCACAGCCCCCCCCTGAACAAAGCCCCGGGCTCTCGCTGCGCTCCGATGGGAGCGGAGAGCCCACGCGTTTGCGTACGGCCCCGCGCTGCGCACACGGGGCTGCCGGGCCAGGGTCGGCCCCGCGCGGAGCCATCGCTTGGGACTTTACAACCTGGGAAGGCACCAGAAGAGGTGTGACCCCTCCCGGCTCTGCGAATGGATGAGGGGGGCTGGTAAAGCCCCCGTGCCCAGCGTCTCCAACCCCGGTCCTTTCTGTCCTTGCACGTTTCCGCGGAGGCACAGGGATGTGAGCGGAGGTGGCCAGAGCCGCGCGCCTGCCAGGACCCCCCGGGACCCCCCGAGGGGTGATCCCAGCACGGTGCTCCCCTCCTTCCCTCTCGCCAAGCTTCCCAGAACGGGAACGAAACCCAAAGAGGGACGGAAACGAGAAAGCAGCAGCCCGCAGTCAGGGAGCGTTCGTTAGGCTGTTGGAAAGGAGTCTAACTTAAGAGAGAAGGAATAAAGTCTTTTAAAATTAACGACACAAAGGCCAGCCCTGGTGGCGGGGACATTAAACTCTACGCTTATGTGACTGCCTTCCGCAACGGCGCCTCTCGCGCCCACACCAACCCCCCTGCGCGTCCGGGTGCCCCCAGCAAACCCTGCCCCTGCCCAAAAGCAGCACTCGAGCCGCTCCCCCCGCCCGGTGCCAGCCTCCCCGCCGCACTCCGCTGCTCTGCGAATCGGCCACCCAAGGGCGCACGGGGCCCGGGGGGGGTTGCTTCGTGGGGCAGAGCCCCCCCGGCCACCGCCGGGAATACGGCCCCCCTCCTTGCGACGCGCCTGCTGCGGGCAGAGCCGCGGGGCTGCGCCATCCCCAGGCACGCGTGCCCCTGGCCGGCGAGCAAAGGGCAGCGGGCGCAAGCCTGGCCCGTTGGGTGCCCAAGCAGCAGCACCCAGCCCCTCCGGCACCAAAAAAAGCCCTTAAACCCATCCAGGGGCGCAGAAACACAGCGCTGGCCCCGGGGAAGTCATTTTAAACCCCCAAAGCCTGATGTTGGCAGGGGCGCTGCCACAAACTGCCCTTGAAAACAAAGCGGTCCGCGGAGCCGGGGCCTCGGCAAGCGAGGTCGCTGCGGCGGGCGAGGGGGGGTCGCTTTGCTGCCACGGCGAGCATCCCCGCCCCGGGTGGCCCCTGCGCCCCTCCGCCCCGGCAAAGCCATTTCCCAAAGCCCAGTGGGAGCTGGGGCGCCGTGCGGGTGCGCGGGGGTCCGGGGGGCGAGCGCGCCCGCGTGCCGGGGGGGTGGGCAGCAGGAGGGAGCACGTGCACGGGCAGGGCAGCGCAGGCAGCACGGCGGGAGCACCGTCACTTGTAAATAGCCCTTAATTAACGAGATTCTCAGTAATAGGAGGCTCAGTGCTGTCCCAGGCAGGGCCGGCGGCGATCTCCACGCTCCCGCTTCTCCGTGCGCCGTCGGGGAGGGGAGCGGAGCCCGGCCAGGGTGAATTACAGAGACTTTTGTCGCGTTTAATATCAATTCATTTTGCAGACTGCTGACGCAGCAGGATTTCACAGCTCGGAATTTATGGTTCTTACGAGAGACATGCGCAAAAAAGGGGGGGGGAAAAAATCCCCTGCCATCAGCACAAACACACGAACCCCACTTGGGGGGGAGCGGGGGGCCCTGGGGGATCCCCCGGGGGAGCGGAGCTCCCAGGGCTGGGTCTGCAGCACCCGGCTCCTCGCCTTGGGGAGCAGAACACCGATGGCTCCCCGGGGACGCGGAGCTGCCCCTGCCAGGGTGCCCGTGTCCCCCAGCCACCAGGGTGCCCGTGCCCCCCGGCCCCGGGCAGAGGCGCCAGCAGTAACGGAGCCGTTCTCGAGCGGCGTTATTCGGCCCCAGGGGGGTTTTATGCAAAATGACACACAATATAAATGACTGTTGTAAACAGAGAGTTTAATAAAGGGCTGTGTGCGAATTTACAGCCTCCCCAAGGATAATTAAAATTATTTATCTACTTACCTAGCTAGCCGCCGGAGCAGTCTATTAATTATTATCTATTACACAGGGCCTGCTTTGCATGCTGCCAGCGCGCTGCCTCCCGCCCGGACGCACTGCAGCACCGGGAGGGCTCCGGGGGCCGGGGCGCTGCCCCCACACGGCCGGGCTGCCGGGACCCCCGGCAAACCCCCCGGGAACACGGGGGGGCTTGCACATCAGGGGTTCCTACGCCAGCCTGCAGCCAGGGAGACCCTGCCCGGTTTTACGAAGCAAGGGCTCCACGCCGCCGGCACGGCCCAGCCACGGCGCTGGGAGCGGAGGCAGAGCACCAGGTACGGCGCAGGATGATGCCCCTCCAGATCCGGCACCGCAGGCACCGGGGGGGTGGAGACCCCCCCCCAGCAGCACCTCCCGAGCCCCACGGCCCCCGCTGCTCCGCTCCCTGCCTGCCGGGAGCGCCGAGGGGACGGCGAGGGCAGCGGCTGCCCCGGGGGGTGCCCAGGCACCGGCGCAGCGGGCACGTCCATCCCCCGGTGCCCAGTGCCCGCGGGGGGAGCGGCGGCCGCCCCGCAGCCTGGCGCAGCGCTACCTGCTCCTCTCCATTCGTTAGCGCGACAGAGCAATCATCGGTGCGGGGGCGCTGGGATCCCCCGGCTCCTCTCTGCTCATAAAGGGACCTCAGGGGGCTCCAGCGTGCGGATACTTAACATTGCTTTATTAGCTTAATAAACCCAGCCGACGCCGCCAGAATCTCCAAACCGGCCGCGAGCCCCCCGCGCCGCAGGAGCGGGGCGGTCACCCCGGCTCCCATCGCCTGGCTGGCACCCAGAGCCCGCGCGGGGCTGCCCTCGGCCCGGGGGGCCCGAAACAGCGCGTGGGGAGCGCGGGACCTGTCCCCTCGTCACCAGCCCGGGCACCGGGAGCCGTCAGCTCCTGCCAGCGTGTCGTTAATCACCGCTGCAATCGCTCTCCCTGCCCAGCTCTGCCCTCGGCAGCCCCGACGCCGGCGTGCGTGGGGCCGCAGTGGCACCCAGCGCTGCCGCCAGCACCGGGGCTGCCCGGGGCGCCCCGCACCCCCCGCTGGGACTGGTTGCGTTCTCGGGCACCGCGCGGCCAGCGGGGCCTTCTCCCCTCGGCTGACCCAGCTCTGGGGGGGTCCGACCCCCAGCGTAGAGGTGCCGGCTGGTGGCACGGGACAGGACAGCCCTGGGGCTGGTGGCAACTCGGCAGAGGAGCACGCTGGCCCCCGGCTGAGGCAGGGGGGCTGTGCCCGCTGTCCGTGCCCATGGGAGCACGCGATCGGCCCCGGCATTGGGAGCCCGATCCCTTTAGCGGGCTGCTGGGCTGCTTTAACCCCCCCGGGGTGGCTGGCAGCCAGGGGCTCCTCTCGCTCAGCCCCGCGGGCCCCGGCTCAGCACGACGCCTGCTTTGCTTTGATCCCATGCAGTAACACTCCCAGCCTCATAATCTAATGAAAGCCGCCTGATCAAATTCCAGGTCATTACTCGAGGAAAGAGACCCCTCCATGGCCGGCAGCGAGAGCTGCAAACCAATTAAAGCGCGCCCGGTGCCGCTGCCTGCGCCTGCCACGCGCGGGGCTCGCAATAACCAAAATGCAAAAATGTTAATGGAAGCCCTTAGAGGCCGTGCCGGGGGAGCCTGGCGAGCAAGGGGGCACGGCGAGGCGGGGGCAGCCTCTCGGGCTCGGCCGCAAGGCAGCGCCGATGAAAGGCAGCGCCGATAAAAGGCGGCTCTGAGCTCTGAAGCAGCCTAGGACAGGCTCCTGGGGAAAAAGCTCCGGTGTTTCCTCCCAAAACCCCTGGCGAGCACCCTGCGGTGGCTGCCTGCGGGCAGCCGGGACGGCATCTGCAGCGAGGAGGAGGAGGATGGGAGCGAGCGGCCAGGCTGCCGGGGTCCTTGGCCCTGGCTCTCCTGCCCGCTCCAGGGCCACTGGTCGGGGACAAATCTCCCCGTGGGAGAGGGCTTGGTGACAGCCACCACGCGAGGGGCAAGGTCCTGGGCACCGGGAATCCCAGCCCGGCTCCAGGCGAGCACGCCGCAGCCCACCGCACCCGCGTCCCCGGCACTCGCAGACGCACACGTTTCAGATGTTAAATACCAAATAAAATCACTGTAACCAAGCCGGCATCGACTCTGGTGGGAGAGTCGATACAGACATTTAGCACCACCGCTGGGTATCGCCGGCTCCCCGCGCCGCGGCCGTCGATACGTCGATGCAGGTCTCCCGCGGGGAGGGGGCAGAGCCCGGGCAGCGCGGCAGGGACGGCATCGACAGGCGGGGGCTGGAGCCAGCAAGGACCCCCAGGGACCTGGGGACAGAGCGCTCAGGGGCTGGAGCCAGCAAGGACCCCCAGGGACCTGGGGACAGAGCGCTCAGGGGCTGGATGAGGCAGCCCATGCTGGTGGGTAGCAGCGGGGTGGAGGGAGGACAAGCCCCCAGGGAGGTGCTGGGGACCTGCTCTGATGCGGGCAGCACGGGCAGGTCCCTCATGGCCACCGAGGATCCTGCTGGCACCACGGGCACCAGCCAGAGCTGCCGGAGCAACAAAATCCCACCAGGCTCCTGCCCGGATGGCACCAGAGCCGAGGCCGTGCCCCGAGCGGGCTCCTGGGGGGCCAAGCCTCAAGCACAGCATCACCCCACGGCGTTTTGCGAGCGCACGCTGAGGGCTCTGCCTGCCCATGGCTCAGGAGGGGCCGGCTCCTGCATCCCCCCCCCATCAGAGCCCACCGCCGTGGGGCAGAGCCCGCGGTGCTGGGCTGGGGACGGGTGGGCAGGAGCTGGGGCTGCTCAGCCCTGAGCACGTGGAGACGCAGGGAGGCGTCACCAGAGACCCCCGCACGGTGCCACAGGCTCTGCTGCCCGCGGGGGAGCGAGGGGCCCTGCCTGCCCTGCCCAGCCCTCGCACGGGCTCTGCGTCCCCCATCTGGAACCAGCGGCAGCTTTTTGCTCAGCACAGCTCATCCCAGGCAGAGAGGGAGCACCGGCACCCCCGGGCTGGCACTGCTGTGGGGAAGAGCGCAGCACAGCGTGCCCCACACCTCGCAGCAGCCAAGCGCGCAGACCCTCGGGAGCGGGGCCGACGTGCGGAGGGGCAGCAGCTCCCCGCCGCGCTGCCCACCCTGCCGCCGGCACCCCGGCACCCCGCTCCCCTCCCGCCCCAGCGAGCGGGCGCTGCCGGGAGCTGCCGTTATTCCCAGGCGGAGTCGCGGAGCTCCACGCAGCGGGGATTTCAGCTGATGCCCCCGGCTCCGGTGCAGAAAGCCGAGCGGGGGCAGCAGCCTTTGGGAAGCCCCCCCCCCCCGAGCCCCTGCCTCGCCGGGGGTCAACGCCGCGCTTGCCAGAGCAACCAGGGCTGGGCGTAAGCCCAGCTCGGCCCCGCTGCCCTCCCCACCCGCAGTCCGGGATATTCATCGCTCGTTCCCTCCTAAATCGCAGCGGGGGCTGCTCGCGCCCCGTTACGGAGGGAGCTGGCGCCGCGTCGCAGTTCCGTTTAGCTGGCAGAAAAAGCAGCCTCAGAGGAGAAACCCACCCCGGCGCTGGGCTCGGGATGATGGATGATTATGGACCATCTGCACTTCCAGGAGCGGGGGGATTTATGAGCGGCGCAGGCAGCGAGGAGAGCGTCCGTCGCTATAACTCACCGGCCTCTCCAGAGCCGCGCTGCCAGGGCCCTCTGCCGCGGGAAAGTCCAGGTTAAGCGCTGGCAGGGAGGAAAATCAATTATTTTTTTCTAACACAGCGCTGGCAGCGGGCAGGGGAGGGCAGCCCAGGGACCCCCGTGCGGCGCGGGGCAGGGGGCTCTGCCCGCAGAGCGGGGCTGCGCCGCCGGAGCGCGGCACCCAGGGCCCCAGCTCGCAGGGGCTCGAGCGGCCGAAGCCCCGAGCCCCTCACGGCCCCCGCTGCTCCACCGCGACAGGGCTGGCGGCGGGGGCTTCGCTGGGAAGGGCTGTGCGGACCCCCCCAGCCGCGGGCGACGCCGACCCCTCCCGCAGACGTGCCGGTTAGCGGGAGCCGGCAGCACTCGGAGCGCGGCAGCGGCGGCTCAGCCAACAAAACGCCGCGGCTCCCCTCTGCCGCGAGCCCACCCGGCACAGCACCCAGCACCCCGCTCCCCGTGGCAGGGGGGCAGCTCCCCCCCCCCCATCCTGCACGCTCCAGCCCAGCGGAGCTGCGACACCGGCAGCGTCAGCGGGACCCGGCTTGGGGCGCCAAGCGGAGGCACAGGCACAACGCCCCCGGCAGCCCCCTCGCCTCAAGGGGGTCTTGGCTGCGACTTACGGAGAGCCTGGGGCCACCCACCCCCCCCAGCAGCACCCACGGTCACCTCCTGCTTTACCCGGGGACAGCACGAGGAAGGGGGCCAGGGCACCAGCCCCTGCACGCAAATGCCGAGGAGCCCCAGGGGCACAAATAAATAATTTTGGATAACCACGGTCACCCCATCCCTGGGGGGCTTGCCAGGGCTGCTCCCCCCCCGCCATGGCTCTGCGGGGGGGCGTCTGCCGCAGCCGGGGGGCACAGGAGCTGCACTCCCCCCACATCCCCCTGGCAGCCAAGAGCTCCCCGATCGATGCACCCTGCACAGCAGCCAACACCGATGGTTTTTTTTGTTGTTGGTTTTTTTGGTTTTTTTTACACAACAGGAGTTGGAAAAAAAAAAAAAAGGCTACGCATTACTTAGGAGTGCGGGAGCAGGAACCGCTCGGAGCCCCTCTCCTGCCCACCCCCCGACCCTCCCCGCCGGTGGGGGCAGCTGGGAAGGCGCTGGGGTGCCCCGGAGGGAGGGATGCTCCGCTCCTGCTCCCACCAAAGGTGACCCTCACCCTCGGGGAGGATCCCACCCAGCGAGGAGAAGGATGCAGAGGGGGTGGGTGAGCACGGCCGGGGCCGCCGCCGCCCCCAGCACCCTCCCGCGCACAAAGCGCCGCAGCTCGAGCTTTGCAAAGCCCATGGCCGAAGGAAAAGCCATTTCCCAAACCGGCTTCTGCCTCCGCAGAGCAGCTCTGCGGCAGCAGCCGTGGGCAGCCAAGGATGGGGCGGGGGTGGCGCGGCTCAACACCGCTGGGGCTGCCTCCAGCTCCCGTTCCCAGGCACAGCGAGCAGGGCCCAGCCTCTCGCTCCACGGGGGCTGGGGGGCACCGAGCCAGCGCCGTCCCCGGGACGGCCAAGGAGAGCCCCCCAAGGCCTCGCTCGGCGGCAAACCGGGTCTGGAAGTGCCCCCCCCCCCCCCCACCCCGACCCTGTGGCTGGCAGGGGATGCCCAGGGCACAGGGCACCAACTCCCCTGCGTGCATCCACCCCAGGGACGGAGACGGTGGCCCCAGGGAGGAACCCCCCCGCGCCCCGCAGCCGGCTCCGGCTGGGACCCCCGTTCCCACATACGTGCTCCATCACGGACCCCCGTTCCCACGTACGCGCTCCATCACCCCTGTTCCCACGTACGCGCTCCATCATGGACCCGCATTCCCACGTACGCGCTCCATCACCCCCGTTCCCGGGAACGGGAAGCGCTGACCTGGGAGGGGGCCCACTGCCAAGCTCCCGCGGGTGCTTCCGTACCAGTTACGCTGCTGGTAAGCACTGGGGCTCCCAGAGACCCGCGCAGCCCTCCCCCAAACAGCCCCAGCCCTCTCCGGGCTGCCCCGGGGCTCCGTGTTCCCCCTTCACGGGCTCCCACCGCTTCCAGCCAGGTCTCCACCAGCGCGCCCACGCGTGCGGCAGCCGCAGGGCCAGCGCGCCCCGGGAGCCGGCGGGGCGGGAGGAGGCAGCAGATGGGATCGGGGAGCGGCGGAGGCGAGGACGGGGGATACGCCTTGAATACCAATGGTGAATTCCCCCGAGCTTTGGTGTTTTTAATGGTGGATTAGACTGTCAGGCAGCAATTAAATGGTGTAATAAAAAGCTAAGTGCTCGTATTTCAAGGCTCCTGCCTCCCGCTCGGCGGGGAGGTGCGGGGCAGGAGGCTGCTCCCGCTCCCCGCGGGGTCCAGCCCTGGAAACCCAAGGAAGAGCCGAGGAACTTTTCAGAGGAGGTTTGCGCACGCAGTTTGCACAGAATCTGCCAAACGCGGGATTACGGCCCGGAGAGCTGCGCAGCCTTCCCCTCCCGCAGCCTTGGAACGTGCGGCTTTTGAACGCGGCGCTGCTCGCGTCGCCTGCGCCGCGCTGCTGGGAGACGCCGAGGGAGCTCCGCAAAGCCGCTTCCCGAGGAGCCTTGCTTTTGTTTTCCTTGGGATTGGGCAGAGAGGAGGGAAAGGCAAACGTTCCCGACGGGAGAAGGCGGATGAAGCTGGCGGGAGCCCAGCGCTGTACAGCGAGCTCTGCATGAGCCTCGCCGCTGCCGCACGCCCTCCGGCAAAGCACCGGGGGGGGGGGCCAGCAGCTCTGCCTGCCCCCGGGTGGGGGTCCGATCCTGTCCCTGTCACCTGTAGGGCCACGGGAGGAGCTGAGTGCGTGGGCAGCCAGCACTAACCCCGATCTGCGGGCGCTCATGGCCCCAAGGACCAGGGACACCGCGTCCTTTCCTCCTCCCGCTCCACCGGCTGCCGCTGCGCCCACGGAGCCCTCTTCCTCCTCCTCCTCCTCCCCCCAGCCTTGCCCCCGCAGTGGAAGCAGTGTTTTCCCCAGGGGAACGCTGTCGCTCACCGCCAGCCCCTTGCAGAGAGCAGGCAGGAGCAGCCCCCCGCAGCCAGGGTCCCCCCCCCGCGATGGGGGCTGCAGGCTGCGCGGCCGCTCCGAGCCCCCGGCCCTCCCCAGGCTGGGAAAGCACTGGAACACTTCCCTTAGGGGGTTGGGGGGCATTTTGGAGAGCCTGTGGGGAGACGAAGTAACACCTCCACGACGGCGCGTCCAGGCAGCATTGATACCATCACCCCCCCCCCCCAATCCGGCAGCGCGCTGTTAGACGTTTGCTCTGCCTGCACCGTGCTCCTGCGGCCACGTGCAGCCCACCCCGGTCTAAGGGAGGGCACAGGGGGCGACCCCCCAACTCCAGGGCACCGCGGACCCCACCACTGCCCAGCCCCGTGCTGGGGCGGGGATGGGGGGGCTGGTCCCCCCTGGGGACACGCCAGCCCTCCGGCAGCTCTCAGGGGAGCCCACTGCCACCGGTGCTCCCTGGTGGGGAAGGTGCCGTGGCCCCAGCCAGGCTCCGGGTGCCTGACCCAGAAAAAGGGTTTTCCCCCCCAAAGCGCTGCTGCCCCGACCCCCAGATGCGCTGGAGCACGGAGGAAACCACCGCACACGGAGATGGGAACCGTCCTCGCGCCAGCGGGGCCGGGGCACCCCGATAGACATCACCGGGGACATGGCACCATGGCCTGACCCCCCCAGGGAACACGGCAACAGCCCCGAACGCAACCAGCAGCCACGCACGTCTGCGGAAAGCAAGGAAGACCCCGCAGAAGGGAAGACCCCCGAGCACAGAAACGCCGCCTCCGAGACCCTCGGCGGCCGCCCCCTCCAGGATTTGCCACCCGTTCTCATACCCAACCCACCCGAGCAGCGCCTCACGCCGAGGAACGCGACGCCAGCGGCACCCCAAGCTCCTCTCTTTACCCCTGCGCCCCCCCAGGCACCGCCAACAGGGCCAGGGCTGCGGGGCCGAGCCCACCCCCCCTCTCCGGGTCCTGGGCAGATCAGTCCGTGGCGCCACGGCCATGGGGACAGCGCGGTGGCCGAGCTACTTCCAGCAGTTTACCCAAATCCCTAGATTTGGGTCCGTCCAATTTCTGGAGTTTTTTCCTAACGTCCAGGGCTGATTGACCCATAAACAAATTGTACTGCTTCATCTGGGTTGTCTGGATTCAAATTGGTATACTTCCTAGCAGTCACCTTTAGCCTTTCCATAAAGGCTGAAGGGGACTCATTTGGTTCCTGTCTTAATTCATAAATTTTTGACCAATTTATTGCTTTTGGCATTGCATGTCTTACACCAAATAAAACCCATCTCTGATATCTAGTCAACATTGCCCTGGGACCCGGCTGATTAGGGTCCCACTCGGGATTTATAGATGGAAAATTTTGGTCCACTCTCCCCCATAAATCCCCATTAGCGTGTGCTGCCTCCACCCGTTTTCTGGCAGCATTCCATACCATTCTCTTTCCAGTTTCATCAAGCAAAGTATCCAATATCACTTGTAAATCATTCCAGCCAGGATCTTGAGGTCTAATTATTGTTTCAACCGTCTTGGCTACTCTTTCGGGATCTTCCTGATAGGAACCCACGACCTCTTTCCATGATTTTAAATCAGTAATTGAGAAAGGAACTTTTACCCGCCACCAGACCGTCATTGCCTGCTGCTTCTCGGAGAGGGGCTTGGAGAGACCAAGCCACTCCTGCTTGACTTTCTCGGAGAGGGGCTTGGAGCGAAGCCGTTCCCGCTTGGAGAGAATGTCCCCCCCCCAACCATCATTCTCTCGGAGAGGGGCTCGGAGCGAAGCAGAGCGCTGATGGCGAGGGCAGAGGGTGCAGGAGCGGGGCTTGCCCAAAGCTACGCCCAGCGCAGCCCCGAGCCTCCGCACCCCGACACGGCCCCCCCGGGAACCACACGAGATGGGGCTCGTAGGGCCAGAGGGCACCCCCAGGAGCCACGGACCTTCTGTCTGCCCCCCACTCCCCCCAGTACCCCCCTGCTCCCCGTAGTGGGGGGCTCAGCCCACCCCCACCTCCCC
The DNA here is from genome assembly GCA_018403395.1 of Gorsachius goisagi. Classification (NCBI taxonomy): domain Eukaryota; kingdom Metazoa; phylum Chordata; class Aves; order Pelecaniformes; family Ardeidae; genus Gorsachius; species Gorsachius goisagi. Next base: position 40,856 of record BOSO01005712.1, read on the forward strand.
GGGGGCCAGGCGCACCCCTGGGGGGGGGGGGTCCCCCTTCCCACGCCGCCGCTCGCCCCCCAGCCCGCGGCGCAACGGCAGCCATGCGCAGTTCTAACCCCGCCGCGCGCCTCGCGTTTAGGGCCCCCGCTTTATCGGCTCTCACCCCGTGTAATATTCATCACGCTGGTTTATTTATGGGCCCCCTCTTCGGGAAGGTATTTTTCAGGCCTGGTGAATAAAACATGAGCCTGCGCTGCCTGTCGGCGCGCGCGCGGCTCCTCTGATGTCGGCCTGACTAACGGCCTTTCGTTTTCTCCAACGACTGCACTTGGAGAGAAATTTATTTGTATTTGGGTTTGCGTTGGTCGGGGAGATGCAGAATTCTTCTCCCTTCAGGATAAATGAAACTTCGGCTCCGCGGCGAGGGGTGGGAGCGGGACGGGCGGGCACAGCCCCTCGGCGCAGAGGGATGGAGCGGGAGCCCAGCGCAGGCAGCCCCCCCGGGACCCCCCCGGCAGCCGTCCCGCGGGCAGGGCTGAAGCGGCGAGCCCGGCGCTGCCCTGCCCCTGGGAAAGCTCCCGTCCGGAGCCCAGACCACGCTGGGCAGCGTCCCCTACGCCGCTGCGGAGCCCAGACCCCCCCACGCGAGGCTCCCCTCCTTTCCGAGCTCCCCCAGGAGCCCCGCACCCAGCGTTGGCTCAAAGCAAAAATCCAAAGGGGCAACGAGCTCCTTCCCCGTGCCGGCCCCTCGGCGCTGGAGGCCAGCCGCACGTGCGTTGCCTCGGCCACGCTCTCGGGAGCGCGCATTCGGCGTCAGATCCGCCGATCCCCCGCGTGGCGGCTGCCCTGGCTGCAGGCGGGGAGCGGAGCACCCAAACCCACCCGGGCCGGCTGCCGCGACGTCCCCACGCTCAGGCAATGCCTCAAGGCTCAGCCGACTCCGTTTACCGTTCGTCACGGCAAACACCACCACGCGCGGGCAGCGCTTGGCACCCGCTCCGTGGGTGGGGACGGACCCAAGAAGCCGTCACCGCGCACCGGCGGCGTGGGCGGCCGTGAGAGCTCCGCAGCGCTCGGCGGGCGGAGGCAGAGCCCTCCTTTGCGGCAGGGATGGTCAGGAAGGGTCGCAACAGGCTGCACCCCTGCAACCCACCGAGCCCCCCGCCACGGCAGGACCTCCCACCCCCCCACCGCTGTGCCCCTGCCCGCCGCCCTGCCCACCCGCTCCCGCAGGGAAAGCGCTTCCAGAGCGCCGCGCCGAGGCTGCCGTGCCGCACAGGGATCACCGGGGCACCCTCAAAGCTGCCCTCGCACCCTCAAAGCTGCCCTCGCACCCTCCCACGTGGCCACGGCCACCCCTCCCCTCGCAGGGACGCGGCGGGCGCCGACGCGCGGCCGGCACCGACACGCACCCCTGCGCTCACACGCACAGCGCCGCACGGCACGGGGCGCAGCGTGGCAGAACCAGGCGGCCGCGGCGTGGGGCAAACCCTTCCCTGCGCCGGTTAAGGAACTCCTGGCTGTGACCCCAAGCTCCTGTTCACAAATCAAACCGTAAAAACCAACAGAAGCAGCCGGGGGGGATTCCCCTCCGTCGCCCGCACGCTTGTAGGGGTTACTGGTGGCGGCAGTTTCAAAGAAGCAAAATTCTGTCAAAGAGCCGCTAAAACCCGGCGCTTTAGCACAATCACAAACGTTCATCTGAAAAGGCTGCTTGGGATCCAATTCCTTGGCGTTTAATTATTAATACTCCAGGCAAACTAGTTAAACTCTGCCGAAGAGAAGGAGAAGCAATCAGAGTTAAAAATTAGCCGACGGAGCGCCATAAATCACCCCGGGGCCAGCGCGGGGAAGGCCCAGGAGCTGCTGTGCCGCAGCCGCTGCTCTGACCCCCCCGCTGCTCTGACCCCCCCCGCTCGGCTCGGCCGTAGCTCTCCCGTGCCCCGGCGTGTGCCGCGGCTTTGCGCAGTCCATACGCCAACCAGGTGTCCCTGCAGCTCCCCGACGCCGACTGAGGTGCCTCATCGCCCTGCGGTCCGGATAAACTCCTCTTAACGCCGGCGCTTCGGCAGCCCATAAGGGGTGGGGGCACCCCGCCGCCCTTCCAGCCCCCCCCTGCCCGCTCAGCGCCCGGGGTCCTGGGGCTCGTCACGACACAAAGCCAAAGCCAGCGCTCGGGGTGCAGGTGCGGATGGTGGGGTGATGCCCGAGACTCCTGCTCACGCTCGGAACAGAGCCCCCCCAATTCCCTCCGTGGGGTCAGCCCCAACCCCCCCGCACACCGGCTCCGTGCGCCCTGGCGCGGCTGCCTGCCCGCTGCCCCCTCCGCCAGCACCATCCCTGCCACCGGCTCCCCAGAGGGGGCTCCGCAGCTCCTGGGGGGACCCGACAGCCCCGCTACCCGTGCTCATCCCCCCCGCCGCCCCAGCTCACCCGCAGCCTCTGCCGGGCACCCCCTTCCCCGCCCCGGAGCGAGAACCCCCAGCCCTGCAGGCAGCGCAGCACCCGCTGCCCGTACAGATTCCGGGGTCAAATCCATGCTTTTCTACTTGGTTTTCAGCTCCCAATTTCTCTCCCAATATGCTTTTGGGAAATCCCTGCAAATCCCCCCCCCAGCACAGCTCAGGGGGAGAAGCACCGGACAGCTCTGCCGCCCCAGGCTCCTGCGCCTTTCCTGGGATCCCGGGAAGCACGCACCGGGGCCTGCCGGGTCCCGGATCACGCACTACGGTTTGCCTCCCCCCCCCTGCAGTTTTGTTTTTCTTATCCAGCAGAAAATGAGAGAAACTGAGGCTTCGTGCTGCTTCATCTCGGTTCAGTTGGGTTTATCTCTCACAAACGCGTATGCGGATTCCTCGGCTTCTTTATTTGTTCATTAAGACTTCAATAAAAATGTTATAAAAATGCTCCTTTTTTGTGGCTAATTGCAATTCCTGCTTTAATATGCGAGTTGTGCCGGCTCTCCTCGGAGGCTCCCCAAGCCTCTCTGTAAATAACGCAGCCGCCCCAGCCCGCCGCGCGCTGCCTGCTGCCGATTTACGCGGCTACCGGCGCTCGGCAAAGCGCTCCCACCGCCGCGCTCACCGCGGGCTTCGCCGCCCCTGCGACGCATCCCCCGCTGCTCAGGGAGACCCCCCCCGGCCCACGGCATCCCCCCCGGCCCCGCGGGGTGTCACAGCGTCCCGAAGCAGCCGCGGCCAGGAGAGCAAGGAAAGCGCCGCAGGCGCCGGATCGGGCCCGGAGCAAGCTCTGCCGCGGCTGCCAACGCTGCGCCGCACGTGGGGTCCCCCGGCGAGGGGCGAGGGGGATGCCCAGCCCGCACGGGGGGCGGCTGGAGGTCGGTGCCGCGCTTCCAAGGGCAAAGCCGCCCGCCGGGACCCTGCCGAAGCCGGGGCAGGCGCCGGGGTCGCAGGCAGCCCCCTCACCTTGGGGCGCTGCAGGGCTCTCCAGGCGACGGTGCCTCTGCCCAGCGAGTCCCCACCGCTCCGAAAGGCCCCGTTATCCCCCCCCCTGCGTCTTTGCAAAGGCCCCGTTATCCCCCCCCCTGCATCTTTGCACAACTCGAGTCGCGTCGCTCTGATGTTCCCCACGCTGAGCGCCTGCCTCGGGCTGAAATCGAGGGAGGTTTTAGCGAGGACGGCTCAAACATTTCTAAGAACGTGGAAAACTGCTGGTTTGGCGCACCCCAAAAAACCGTTCTACAGCTCGAACGCTCAGCGCCCTCCTGGTGAGCAGCCCGGAGCCGGGCAGGAGGCAGGGGGTGCCCCCGGCTCCCGCACCCCACCGAGCCCCTGCCAGCCCAAAGCTCCGGCGGGCGCTACGCACCACGACGCACGCAGCACCCGCCGCTTCCCCTGTGCTTCTCCTCCCCCCCCCCGCCGTAAGCCAGGGAACAAGCCACGGGAACGCCGACGCCGCAAGCCCCCTGCCCTCCCGCGCTGCCCCCTCCCCAGCCCTCGGGGCGAGAGGGTCCGACCCCGCAGCGGGGCAGCCGATGAGACAGCGCAGCCCTTCTGGTACCTGCAAGGCATGGACTGCAGCAGCTTCCCCCCCGCTTTTACCAAAAGCTGGGCTGCATGGCACGTGGCCAGCTCGCCCCCAGCCAGCTCCGCGGCAAAGGTGGCAGAGCCATGGCCAGGACGTCCCCGGGGAGCGGAGGTCGGCTCCCCAGCTCCCCAACACGAGAATGTGATTGATTTACACCCAGCCTGACCCAAGAATGTGATGATTTACACCCGGCCCGAGGTGGCTGAGCCCAGCCTGGGAACGCTGCTTGTGCTTAAGGAACACGAGAGCCCCTCACCAGCAACCCATGGGGATGGGATGAGGAAGGGGCACGGCCAGCAGACCGGGAAAACGAAGCTGTTGGAGACGCAAACTCATCCAGTGGCTGCGGCACCACTTCGCTTTCATGGCACGTTTAGTTCACACCTAATTCCAGGGGAGCTCCGGCGGGAGCCCCTGTGGCACCCCCCTGGGGAGCAGGGAGCGGGTTACGCTCAGTGCCGGGACACCCAGCGCCCGGCCGGCCGCACGACAGCGGGGGGGGCGCGCTCGCCTGCCACAGAAGAATCTGGCAACCCAAGCCAGAAACTCCAACTTCTGGCGTGAAAGCGGCTCCTGCCGCGGCTGCTGCAGCAGCGAGACGCAGCCAGAGGCCCCCAGGAATTACCCTGGCGTAGCCGCCTCCAACGGCCGCGTGGTCAGCAGCCAAACTTTCTGGTCGCTAATTCTCGATGACTGAGCTTCCCCAAGCACAAGATTTCTTCGTGCCATCACTTTTCGCTCAAAAAAAAAAAACAATCCAAGAAACCGTTGGGCTCGCATAGCAAACGCCTGCTTTGGAAGCGAGCTGCTCCCGCGCATCGCGTCGCGCCGGTACCGCACCAGCGTCTATCAAAGCCGGAGTCCCTGGAGCATGAGAAATCAAACCATCATGAATAAAGTGCAACTCTAAAACTCCAGGAGCCTGACAGCGTTAGACTAAGCCTCCTAAGGCGCAGCGGCGTATCGATGCCTTCCCCTAATAAAGTCAGCGCTGGCCCAGCTTCGCTGCCTACAGCGCATTTGCTCAATTAGAGGAGAACAAATAAGGCAAGGAGCCAAGATGGAAGCGGCAAACGCTGCGCCGGGCTCGCAGGGGCCGCTGCACCCGAACCGCGGGCGCCCACTCTGGGCCCGCTCCCCCCTGCACGCCCCCAGCCCCGGGACGAGGGGCGTCCGCGCCTCTGCCCTTGATCCCCCGGCCCCGACACTGCTGCGTCCGCAGGGCTGAGCACCCACCGCGCCGCGGGGCCCTGCCGCTCAGGGCGAGGTGATGCCGTGGCGCGTTACCCAGACCTGGCATCGGCTCTGCAGCTGCCTCAGCGCCTCCCCCTCCCCAAATGGGAGCCAGGCTCACCGGGACGGGGACGCAAGCGCAGCACAGGGTCTCACCCCGTCCCTCCCAGCCTGGCAGGAACCCCAGTCCTGTTGGCACGCAAGCTGCTAGCGCTGCTTTTAGCCACGGCGCTCAGCTCCTCGTGCCGCCGGAGCCTGCCGGGGGCCCGCCGGCGCTCCCAGCACCCGTGCAGCACCGCGCTCCGGGTCCCCTCGGGGCCATCCTGCTGCACAGACCCACTGCGTCCCCCCAGAGCGGGCGGATTGCTCTGATCCCCCCCGACGTCTCCAGCGGGCAGCGGCACCCTGGCTGCTGCGGGCAGCTCCGTTTCCGTGCCCTTGCGTGGTGCCCCTGGCTCTAGGTTAGTGCTTTACAGGCGCTCAGAACAGCCTGGGCAGGGAGAGCCATCACCCCCGGCTCGCGGCAGCACAGCGGGGTCACGCTGTCACGCCGCCGCCGCCGCTCAGGTCACCCACCCAGCGCAGGGGCCGGAAGGGAGCCCAGGGGAACGGAGCGGGAGGGAAGAGGCAGATCAATGCCCAATTCCCCCGCGCAGCCCTGGGGAGGCAGGCAGGGCACCCATTTCACCGGTGGAGACGCACGCTGCAGCATCGCGAGCGGCCCAGGGTGCCCAGGCTGCAGTGACACAAGCCCAGCCCCGCGGGGACGGCACCAAGGGGCCCCCGGACCCCCCCAGCTCCCGCTCTGCCTGCTGCGCCCTGGAGCTGCCCGAGCAGGGCTCAGCCCTGCCACCTCCCCCAGCCGAGAGCGAGGGTCCCCAGAGGGTCCCCAGCCTCCCACTGCCACCCGCCGGCACCGAGCATGGGACGGAGGCACCCGGAGGAAAACTCCCCCCCCCCCAGGAGCAGCAAGCGGGGGAGCCGGGCCGCCGCAGGGCAGGGGAGCCCGGTGCAGGGCTTACTGGACAGACCCTGGCCGGTCAACGCGGAAACCATCAGGAAAGATGGGGACGTGTGGCAGGAGCAGCCGCGGGTCCGGGGGCAGCCGGGAGTGCAGGAGGGGGGAAACAGAGGCAAAGACCAAGGCAAAAGGGACGGCAAAGGGTGGAGAGGAGCGGGGCCGCGGGCAGGACTGGCCACCCCCTGCTCCTGACTGGGAATCGCGATTTCCACCAGCCCTGTTGCTCGCTCCCCGGGCCGGCGAGGGCTGCGCGGCTCTGCCAGCCCTCCTGGGGAAGGGGACCCTCGCTGCCCAGGGGCTACCGGCAAAGGCCGGCACGGGGCCGTGGTGCAGAGCTGGTGCCAGGCACCACGGATGGCCCGTCAGCACGGGAATGAGAAAGCCTCCTGCGTGGCCAAGCCCATCACCTCTCGGAGCGGCTCTGCTGGGCTGGCAAGTGGAAGAGCGAGGCTGTAACAGCAAATCTCCCTGCGGCTCCATCCAGTCTAAGAAGAATTGGATGAGAGCAGCCGAAATCCCCCGGTGCCAAGTGCTCCAGCCTCGCCGCCGGTGCTGAGCCCATGGCGTGGTGCAGGCAGGGCGCGCGGGCAGCTCACGGGGGGTCTGGCGTGCTCCCAGCGAGGTTGGTGGGAACCCAGGTACGGAGAGGATGGGGTTTGAATCCCTGGGCGCCCCACATCGAACCGGCCCGCGACTCTGAGCGGAGGCAGGACCCGGCCCCGCCAGCAGTGACGCCCGCCGCACCGCACGGGCAGAAGGGCCCCGGCCGGAGCCCCATCGAGCCGCAGCATCGGCCAAGCCCCAGGCTCCTCCGCCGGGGCCGAACGGTGCGTGACGCCGTGGCCGCAGCACACAGACCTCCCGCGATTCCCCCTCCCCTTCTCACTGCCCAGGCCTTTCTATGCTCCCCTCCCAGGAGCACGCAGACCTTTCTTTTTTTTTTTTTTGGCACATTGTGAAGCTCTGTCACATCCCACTGAGCTCCTGCTCTCACCACCAGCTCCAAATCCACAACCCCAACGGTGGGATTTCCACCCGGCCACCGCCCCCGCCAGCGCGGCGGGGATGGATTACGGCACCTCAGCTCAGCTCAGCGCTAATCCTCTGCCGTATCAGCGCGGGGAGCAGCCAGCGAGGTGGGCGGCAGGAGCCCGCGGGGACGCCGAGGCCAGCGCTGCCCACCCCGGTCCCAGCAGCGGGAGGGAGCTCCTGCCCGGCCCGAGGGTGCCGATGCTGCAGCAAACCCGCCCCGGCCACTGCACCAAACCCAGCCGCCAGCAAAGGCTCTTCCCAAAGAGCCGCAGCGCTGCGGGTCGGGGCCGTACCCCCAGGAGATGCGGGCGGGCAGGGCGAGGGGACAGCCCCGGGGCCAGGGGACCGAGCCGGTGCGGAGCTGCCTGCTGCATGGATGTGATTAAAGCACAACTCAAAGTCCGTGCTGAATGAGCAGCGTTTGCTGCGACAGACCCTCCTGGCCCCTGCCCTCCCCTCCCTCCTCTTCCTCGCTGCCCCCCCAGCGTGCCGCATCTCCCCGCTGTCCTGTACGCCCCCCCCGCCCAGGCTGCCCTGTTGCTGGGAACGCGCAGGGCACCAGTACAGCAGAAGGATTTAATTGCATGTCAAAATTAAATCTCTTTTGATGAAGAACTATTCAACTACAGCTCTGCCTAATCAAATTAACAAAGTCTTTTTTGATTTTCAATTATCTTCTTCACTGGAACACTTTATCTGGCGCTCCTGCGATACAGCTGACAAGCCCCGACTTACAATGGAGGTGTTTTGCTGCGTTCCAGCGAGGCAGGGCGACCACGGGAGCCCTCCTCCGCCTGTCCCCCCCCCTCCCCGAGCTGGGAAACAGCTAGAGCAAACACGCGAGGTTAAGTAACGCCCGCGGCCCCTCGCTGCGGCGCGGCCGGGGACGGACCAGCTCCTCGCCGGGATGCTGCCACAACAGAGCATCCCACCCACAGCACCCACGCCGGCGCTGCTGTAACACCCTCCCCGAGAGCGGAGGGGCTGACAGCCTGGAACACCCTCACGGTCACCCCAAACCAGGAGCCCAGAGCCCCAGGGACAGCCAGCAGCGAGGCGAGGCCAGCCCAGCCGGCAGAGCGGGGAGAGGGGATCCGAGGGAGCCCACCCATGAGCGGGGGCAGCCGCAGCACCCTCCTCCAGGGGAAACCGTGCAGACGCAAGCACCCGGTCCCTCCAGCAGCCCCCGTCGCTGCCCGCCTCCCCAGCGCACCCAGACCCGCAGCGCCCGGGTGCTCCCCAGCCCGCTGGAGCGTGCCAGCCCCCGAGCTGCGGCAGCAGGGCTGGAGCCCCCCCCAAAGGGGAGCCCACCGGGTCGGAGACTCGTCCGGCCAGGGGCCCGCATTTGCCGCTGGCCAATTATCGCACTTAAAAGTCACTTAAGGAAGAGAATTGACTTGCGTGAAAATATTAATAGAGAGGCTGGCGCACCCATTACAGGCAAAGAACGCCTGCCTGACCCCGGCAGAGGCCGCAGCGGTGCGGACCCCCGGTGCTGAGCGCCCTGCCTGCGTCCTGGGGGTACCCGGGCCCCATCCTGAGGGGAGCAGCCAGGCGGGGGACGAGGAGGGGCAGGAGACGAGCGAGGCTGCCAGAGCGCGGCGGCGGGCAGCACGCCTGGCAGAGGACGGGCACATCCTGACAGTCTGCAGGCAGCAGACAAGCACCCGGGCTGCCCCGAGCTGCCTGGGCCTGGAGGGACGGCTCTGTCCCCCCCCCTCGCACCAGGGACATCGGTTACCTGGCGAGGATGGAGCTCCCTGCGCTCCCCCTCCTGACAGACCCCAGGGACCCGCAGGAGGTAGCAGACGGGACCCAGCCCCAGCACCCCGGAAAGGGGCACATCCTGCACCCTGGCCAGCGCCGGCTCACCTGAGCACCCCCAGGCTGGCGGGGCTGTGCACCCGCACCACGGGCCCCGGAGGAGCTCCGGGCTCCCCGCAGCTGGAGAGAGACATTAAGCTGTGGTGGCAGGACAAAGTGTATTAAGAGATGCTAATTTAATTAAAAGAACACGAACAGGGCTAAATTAGCAAGCGAAGGAGAGCACCCGGCTGCAGGGGGGGGCGCAGGCACGGGGGGGGGGCAGCAAGGCCCCACGGCACCCGGACGGGGCTGGAGGGAGCACCCCCCTCCCCGCCACCGCGGTGCTCAGCAAGCGCCCAAGCCTCCCCCCGGATTATCCCCAAATCTGCAGCCTCCTCCCTGCCACCGCAGGCGCGCCGGGGAGCCCCCAGCAATTCCTCCTCCTCCCCCCCCCCGCCCCAGCACGGCTCCCACGCCCAAGCACAAGCTACAGCACTAATCCTGCCCCAGGGCCCCCGGGGGGCGGGATGGGTTTTTACTGGGACCTTGCACTGCCTTTAACCAGCGGCTGAGAAGCGATCGGCGTTCCCCCCCCCCGCGGCGCTGGGGAGCGGGGCCACGGCGGGAGCCCCCCCCCCCCGGGAGCGCGGTGCCGGCAGCGGCTCCCGCGCAGCTTCAGCGCCTTTCCGCGCTATTGAGCTGTTTGCGGGGAAACGATCGCGACCTGCATCGATCGCCGGGGGAACGCTGCCCCCCCCAAGGGCTGCCGGCCC
>BOSO01005713.1:0-18036 GCA_018403395.1 Gorsachius goisagi
ACCACTTGTGACTGGCCTCCAACTGGATTTAACTCCATTCACCACCACCCTTTGGACTCAGCCATCCAGCCAGTTTTTTACCCAGCCAAGAGCATGCCTGTCCAGACCATGGGCAGCCAGTTTCTCCAGCAATATGCTGTGGGAAACCGTGTCAAAGGCTTTGCTAAAGTGCCAAGTACACATCCACAGCCTTTCCCTTGTCCACTAAACAGGTCACCTTGTCATAGAAGGAGATCAGGTCAGTCAAGCAGGATCTGCCTTTCATAAACCCATGGTGACTGGTCCTGATCTGGTTGTCCTGGATGTGCTGTGTGATGGCACACAGCATGATGATCTGCACCATGACCTTCCCCAGCACTGAGGTCAGACTGACAGGCCTGTAGTTCCCCAGATCCTCCCTCCAGCCCTTCTTGTAAGTGAGCATCACATTTGCCAACCTCCAGTCAAGTGGAACATCCCCAGTCATCCAGGACTGCTGATAGATGATGGAGAGGGGCTAGGTGAGCACCTCCACCTCCTCCCTCAGTATGGGCCTGACTAAAAGAAAATTCAGTGTACACAAACTCATAAAATCAGAGAAAAAATTTAAACCGAAATCTAGATTATATTTTTTCCTGAATGATTTCTATCTTTTCACTCAACTGAACCTCACTCACTAGCCTCAAAAAGTCAGTTTCCAACCTGTGACTTGGACCCACCACCACAGAGGAGAGCACCTCTCTGCACAGGAGGAATCAGCACTGAGCACAAGCATGGGTGGAGAGAGAGAGACTTCTGCAAAATGCAGCTACGCTTCAGTTCCTCTCCTGTACCCAGACACTTGGGCCTGTACCCCTTTCCATTTCAACTTTCCTATACCACTTCCCTTACTCAAATGAGCACATCAAATACTCATAGCTGTCTCAATAAAAGCCCACATGCAAAAGTCACCCTGGGGCCAGGGTGAAGGCACTTTTGCAGGGATGGCGATTTGGGTTGTCTGGATTTGGGTACCCACAGTGAAGTTTCAAAGGGGCCTGAGATGCCCTGATGCTGGGCCCACTTCAAACAAGGCCACCAAATGCATTTGGAGCAGAGATTATGAAAAACCTCAAGCTCCTGGGAAAAAAAAAAAAAAAACCAAAACACTAAAAAAACACAAGCGTCCTCTAAAAATTGAGATAGGCCACGTCACACATGGAAATAAGGTCCAGGATATTCAACCTGTTCCCTCAGGTGAGAGCATAGTGGAAGACAAAGATGCATCCAGCAACTTTTTGCAAGCAAAAGTTGGTTTGGTTTTTTGGTTTTTTTTGGGTCACTTGGAGCAAAGAGCAATATTAACCTCCTATACCTTGACCCCTTGCAGAAAAAATATTTACAAAATTATCCAAATTGTTTATCTCAGCTCAGTTCCCAGCTCCTTTTCCCTCCCATTAAAAAGTGAAGTTTTACCCATCAGCCTGCAGAGACCGTGTGACAACATGACAAACGGCAGAGCCGCAATGTGCTAAGACAGCTATCGCCGAAGAGCTGGGCATGGACCTTTGCTCTCTTCGGTCTGGACAGCATTTATAACACTTTCAGTGAGCTCCATCTCTGCGTGAAACTTGAGTGTACTTGAATTGTCCTCCAGCAAGAACCCGGAGCACCACACCCAACAGGCAGCATATTGCTAACCTAAAGATGAGCAGAACAGAAAGCATCCCAGAAAGAGAGAAGTACAGGTGCTTCCAATGATACAGCTACAAAACAGAAATACAGCTCGCTCTCTGCTGTAATTTTTCCCATATCACCTTTACTGGTAATTCCTAGATTATCATTATCTTTGCCACCGAAATGCAAAATAACAAGGCACATTTTCCTTATTTTAGTCCATCCTTCTTCACAAGCCTCCTCTTTTCCGCCAACCGGGAGCTGATGGCTGCAGGTCAGGGAAGGCGGCTGCAGGAGGGACTCCTGCAAGCAGCCGGTGGGAGCGATGGTCCACCTTGCTGCTGCCCAAGGTCATCCTGTGCACTGGTGGAGCATCACCATGCTGCAGCTGTCCTGCCACTCGCGTTTTGAGATCTGTTGCCATGGCACCGGGGGACAAATCGCTTCTTGATTCTGCCCTGCAAATCTCTTCCAGCGGAGCCAGGCCTGGACCTGCAACCTCGGCTATTTTTAGCCATGTGCTGCATAATGCAGAAGTTGATGAACATCTGCACATCTTCATTAGTCAGCCATTTCCAGGTGCTCAGTGAAAGGAACAGCCAGAGACAGGAGAAAGGCTGGGATCAAATGCTGAGTGAGGGTGGCCACTTGCCATGCCTTTTGGTGAAGAACTCTTTCTCAGTTTCACCTCAAATCCATCATAACGGAGCTTGATGGAAGGGGACATTTGTTCCCCATGAGCTGGAGGGACACGGACTTATCAGCCTCCTTCCCAGAGGTGCTCATGCTGCCCGAGACACCTAGGCACCATGTCAGGATGATGACTTCTCCCCTACCTTCCCCCATCCCATGACCTGCTCCCCAAGCCTACCTTGTGGTTGCAGCCCTGGTAGGGGTGGACCAGTACAAGAGGTCCGGAGGGCTGATGGAGGTCCTCAGACAGGGACCATGAGGGACACTCCTATCCCCTCCCCTGCCCCAGCCTCAAGCTAGCAGCAAGCCCATGGCACGTCACGCTGATCCATCCAGAAATCTGGTGACAGCACAAACCCCTACAGGCATCCAAAGCTGCAAGGAAGGTGATAGTGCTCCAAGCACCATTAGAAAGGCGTCACATGTCTGTCTATAGGAAGAGCTGAAATGCATTGGAGATTATCGAGTCAGCAGGAGTGCTGTGTGATGAAGGCTTAGACCGCGCTGGAGGGGTCGGACACCTCCTGCCCAGCAGGCCAGCCCAACCTGGTATGCAGACTGCCAACCTACTGAAGCAGCAAACCTTGTTATTAAAAATAATTCAGAATAACAGGTTCTTTTTTTCACATGACAAAATGAAAACAACGTTACAGACTCACAAACATCTATACTTCTCAAGGGTACACTTGGATTTTCTTTAGGCTTATTGAGGGGTAACGGCAAATCTGCCAAATCCTGAGTGCTCCTGCCCAAACAAAACAAGGTACCATGAGCAACCCCACCTCCCCAACCCCACCCACAAGCAGCATGCATCCTAAATTCATTGGTTTAAACCAAGCTCAAGAGCAGCTTCTTCAGAGGCAAGCCAGGCTCTGGGCTGGCAAACCGGGCTGTGGGCTGGCAAACCCACAGGGCTCAGGGATGCTCTGATTGCAAGGTGTGGGGTAACCCATCAGGAAACCACTGAGCAAGCTCCAGCTCCAGGCTTAGATGTGCCTGGAGCAGAGCAGGGCGGGGGGGGGGGGGGGGGTAGGTCTGACGTTATTGCACAGACTTCTCTCCCCATCACCCTGAAATAAGTATCACACTGGCTTCATCTCCCCAGCTGGCAAGCAACTGTCAGAGAGAAAACAAGACTGTAGTTGCTGAGGCAGCCTAATTCCCCCCAGAGCCTCCCAGCCATCATCCATCCAAAGTACAGTGAAGTGGCACTGGGGCGGCCCCCAGCCAGATGTGCTGTTCCTGCTCCTCCCATCCCTGCTTTACTAAGGATGGCCAACTTACAAGAAAAGCAAAGCAGCAGCTGGGCGCAGTGCTTGCAAAATTAAATATTGCTGGCTGAGTCCTTGTGCAAGGTCTGACACCAAGACAAGTTTTAGAGGAACCCCTCGTGTGCAAGGGATCGCACCATCTCTGGTGCGTAAGGGCGTAACTCCAGAGAAACCCAGGGAGCTGGGTTGATTTACACCAGCTGCCAAGTTGATTACTGAGAAGCAGTGCTGCCCCACTCCGTATTTTTCTTATTTTGTATAATGTCAGGGGGGACAAATCAAGGCCATGTGAGGCTCTGCACTGAATCACTCGCTGGGATTTAGGAAACGTGTACAAATGCAGGCATATGCGATTACATGAGGGACCAGCGTCCTCCCTGAACGGAGCCAGCATGTCAAGGATGGTACCAAAAAAGCCCACCACCAAACGTGAAACGAGCTGTTACAGATCAACCTGCTGCTAAAAGGAGCTTCCTCCCAGGCAATAACTTGTATCCTGGTGCCCACAAGTTCATGCCACCATATGCTTTTTTCCAGCTTGTTTTTTTAAGCTTAATGAGCACTGTGCTTCCTCCCTACGCTCAGAAGGGCCAAGCTAGAGGTGACAGAGTTAAAGTGCTAAGCAGGGTGACAGCCATGCTGGAAGGTGGGAAGAAAGGGGTGGCTCAGCTTGGGCCAGGCTGGAATATCCCCATTAGCATAAAAAATGGGATCAGCAGACCCAGTCTGGGGCAGGCCAGCAGCACTGGTGGACTTCCAGGTGCTGCGGCAGGACAACATCCAGATCAGTGACACCCACCAGTGGGACTTCCCATCCGCATCAGCTTCCCACTCCCAAGGCTGTGCCGCACAGCAAGCGTTGCAATGCATCGTTTCCCCAGCCCTGATGACCCACCGCTGAATCAGTGACCTGGAGAGGAGAAGCATTGTGGCCCAAGCATCCCAGCATGTCCCTACATGCAGTATCCCAGCCCTGTATTCAACAGCGATGTCCTCAGCCACCTTTCCCAGACCTCCTGCTCAGAGAGGGAGCTGGAGAGGGGGAGCCCAATAACCAAGGAGGACCTAGGAGTCAAATCCAGGCAGCTGAAAAAAAATTGGATGGCAGCCTTCACCATCGCCTGCTGGATTTGTTTATCTTCCTGCTTCCCCTGTAAAACAACTCATCCCAGCTGGGTCATCAGGAAAGGAACAATAGCCATATATTTTTAGGATCTATCTGTGAATCATTGGTGACCAGTTTTTCCACTTTGTCACCCAGACCATTTTGTTTTAGCAAGAGACCCTGCAAAGCAGTCCAAGCCATGACTGTGCAGGGAAGGGGTAGTCCTGGCAGTCAGAGATCTCCCCAAGCACCCCAACCACCCCAGCTCTGCCTGATGGCATCACATTTGTGCTCCCTCCAAGAAGCAAGGCACCACAGGGACCTCCAGGTGGGTCACAGCCATAGTAGTTACCCATAACCTGCCAAAGGGTTTGGACGTGTCGGTGTCCAAGCTGTGTGTGACAAAGAAGGGTTGGGTTTTTCTTTTTTTTTTTTCCTCTTTCATTTTCTCTTTCTAAAAATAGAGGATGCCTCTCTTATTTAGAGGTCAAACAGGTTTTTACCCAGGTGCTTATTTTCCCTCCCCTATTGCAGCATCCTTGACCACACAACACAGAGACACTCAAAGGCTGCCACAGCCCACAGGAGGCGAGCGCTTGGTGCGACAAGCAAAGCCTCCCACTCATTAAGACCCGCAAGTTTAACAATGCAAATCCGCAGCCTAAATATAGCGTGCGACAGAAAGTCCCAGCCCGAATACAGCAATACAGTACCTCAGGGGACTGTCAGAGGCAGGAACGGCCCAGCCACGATATTCAGGCACATGTTCAAAAGTACAGCGAGAGGAAACGCAGCAGCTTCACAGCCCCGTTGGAGGCCCATGGCTTGTATGCCCCACCAGGTAAACTCAGCACTACAACGACATCTCCAGCAGGGCAGAAAGAAAGCTAAGAGGTCACAAAACCCAAACCTCCTACTTCACCTCCATCACTTCAGCCAGCAGCAACACCAGGGAATAAATTAGGGGTGGGTTTCAAAAGCCCTCAGTGAGTCAGGAGCACAAGTTCTGCTGTTTGTGAAACACTAAATAGCAGGTGGGAATTATTTCTCCTTAAAAAAAACCCAAAAAACAATTTACTACATCACAGATTCCCCCCTCCCCAATCTCTTCCTCCTCTGAAGCAGTAGCTCCCAGCAAACTGCAGATTTAGGCCACAAAGCTCCTTTTCAGCAGCAGTATCTTTTCTCATGCTCCTAGATGAGGTAGTGTAGGTGCAGAGAGGTGAAGAGATTTGTTGCGGCTTGCATGGAGGAAAAAAAAAAAAAAATCCACAGGAAATTCTGCCTGTGTGTCCTTAATCATAACTCTATCAGCAATCATCCAGGCTTCTAACAGGGCTTTCTCATTAGCCCTGGGGACTCTCCATCCTGTGGTTTTCCCAAGTCTCTCTCACTCTCCTTACTACCTCCTGCCGAAGTCTTTAATAAAGGTGTTTTATCTTTTCCATGCTTAGGGCCAGGTCTCGGGTGCTCATCTTGCCCCAGCCCTCACCCACTTTGCATAGTACTGATTCATGTGAAATACAGGCACAGCCCATATTTCACATGAATCATTCCCTTTTCAGCTCATGTTCCCAGTGATAATATTTTCGTGGAGCAGTTTTATTCTATTAGCCCACAAAAAGCTCCCTTACTCAAAGCCTTTCCCAGATCATCAAGCGTGTTTCTCTAAGGAAGCTTTTTTCCCCAGCCCTGTCTTATAACACATCCCTTTCCTCTCTAATATGCAGGGGTGGAAGGATGCGGGGGAAATGAGTCTACCACCAAATGGATGGACCCGTGCAGTCATTTCCCAACAGCTTACACTCAGTAATTAATATTTCTGAGGACATACGTGGATAAGAGAGCAGATAAAGCCTAGAAAAGCATATTTCTTTCTTCCCACATGCATATTGGTGTGGTGCACGGAAGAGGACTCATCTGCATGGCTCTGTAGGCGCGCACATCTTCATAGGTGCGTGCAAACACACAGATGGGATCTGCCACAGCCCTGCCCAGCCTCCCTGCTGCTCCCAAGCTCACCTACCCCAGTATTACACAGGCTCTGCTCACCCGGGGGTTCTGCCACAGCCCCCAAGCGGGGAAAACCAAGGAGAATCCCATCAGCTCATGCCTCCCCAAACAGGGACACCCCACAGCAGCTCCACGAGGGGTCACAAGGAAAGGGCAGCCACCCTCTGCAACTATAAAAAAAACCCAAACACAAACCCAACCCCCACACACATGCTCAGAAATATTTACTCTTCTTAAATTTTCCATTCTGGACCTTGGCCAGGAGATAAATTTCTTGTTTTGGAAATACTGAGTGTATTTCAGCAAGTGTAGGGGAAGTATTGCACTTTCCCCATTTCCAAAGTGCAAATTGTGAAAGACCCACTCTTACACATCTCTAAACTGATTATGAGGTTAAAAAAAAAAAAAGAAAAACCAAGAAACAGTTATGTCAGAAGAGGGTCCTTAATGCCCCTTTAGGGACAACACCTTGCATGGCCTTAAAAGATTTGCTCTGGAGAGTGGCGAGCGCAGTTGCCACAGCTTGCAGGCCACCTATCCCTGCTGCCAGCTCCAGGGGGACATTTGCTAACACCACCCCCTCCCCATTTTGGAGCAGCAGCCCTAGGCACACATTAGACCTCCCCTTAGCCGGTCAGAGCAGTCAAGCAACTCCAAGCCTCCAGTATGACCCTGTAGAAAAGGTTGAAGTGAGCCCCTAATGTGTTGGCTATGGGGGGTAAGGAGGGACAGCAGGGCTTGATTTTACCCCACCCACACTGATTGCCTTGGGTGCTGAGGGTCACAATTTGAAAAGAACACTGAAAAAGTGGGAATAGCCCAGAAGCTGTAAAGGCAGGAAGAATCTTGAAGGGTGCAGGAGAACCCAGGAGGAGGTTTGGTTACAGCTTATCTGCTTTCGTGAACTCTCTAATCCAGCACAGAAATGTGGCAGACTAAACACAGGGAAATCAGCCATGCTAGGCTGAAGGGCAGAGGATCCCACAGATGTTCCTCCCTGGCTTTAACATGCCTGAAAGGAGACCTGATTTTATCGAGATGGTAGAAACTTGCAGCTTTGGTGCTCAAGTTCCCTGGAGCACAGGCAGCCCGGCCATGTGGCCATGGTGCACACAGGGGACCAGACCTGCCAAGAGGACTTTTGCAGAGCAAAGCCTTCTCCTTTCCAGCAGCACAGAAGGGGAAGGTGCTCAGAGGCTGCTGAACCAGAACATGCAAAAAACTCTCCTTGAATACAGTGTAGTCTTTGGGGAGGATGAGGGCAAAAGCAAAAATAAAAAAAAAAAAAAATAAATTTAAAAAAAACCCAAACCACAACCAACTCCCTCTCATGGAAACTGAGCCTGCAGGATACCAGGTTTTAAGTATTTCCATGGTTTTGAGTGTGTGCTGCCCTGCCATTGCTGGCCTTTGGTGTCTTTAAGGAGCGACACCTCTGCCATGCACAGATAGCAGAGAGCCTGTCCCCATCCAGGAGAGGGCCTTCTGCTGGGCACCTCTCCTCCTTTGGCCTGCTGGAGCTGCAAAGGGTTCAGAAACCAAATCCATTTTCTGAATCCCTGCAGAAATGCCAAGCTCTGAGCTTTTCTCACACGCCTGCCTTCCCCACTGCAACAGGGGCACTCACGTCCTCCAGACCCACGCCTCCTCCGAGAAAGCTGCTCCCTCTCCTAGTTAGGTGCTCCTCTTGCAGACCCCACCACCCTCACCCCGAGACCCCTCCGGGGATGAGGATTTTGCCAGCAAGTAAAGCAGAGCCCATCGCCTTCCCCCCACCTCCTCTTCGCAGGATGCCCCTGCACTGGGAGCCCCCCACCACCTCTGCCAAGCCTCCCAACCCACCAGCATGGGGAAGAGCCAGAGTATGAGGTATCCCATAAAAGCATCCTCCCCTCCAGAGCCAGTCCAGCTCCTTCTACAGGAATGCTCACCTTAGGAAACCTCACTCCATGTTTTTCAGTTGAGACTTGTCGGTGCCTCTTTTATACCCTTTTTTTTCCACCCTCCCCCTCTCCAAATATGTGCTTTTATGAGCTTCTCGTTGAGATCATAAAATACGGGGTTGGAGGACTATAAATTCACAAGGAGGCATTCTTTGAAGGGAGCTTTTCTTCCTACAATTAAAATTATTAAAAAAAAAAACAGAAAGGGGAAAAAAATCCCTATCCCTCCCTCTCTTGCAAGCCCCCTCTGATTTTGCAGCACATCTCAGTAAGGATCTGGGGGCCTACATATCATCTTGCCTCTCAGATCTAATTAAAGCAGGTTTTTGCAGCCTGGGAAGTGCAGGTAGAGGTGAGCTGCAGCCAGCCCTGGCACCGGGTCTCAGGCCTGAGGAAAGCAATTTGTTTGGGAGCTTTGCAGGGATAATAGTTGCCTGTTCATGCCGGGTAAACTTCCTACCACACTCGCATCAAGAAGCACAGGGCCATCAGCCGGAGCTGAGGATGCCTTGCTTTGCTTTTTCATCAGGAAGCCTAAAAAATGCTTCATGGAGAGATCACCATGAGGCAGTCAGGGGAAGTTCAAAAGCCCAGCTCTTTGGCCCCCCATGCATGGTGATAACATGTGACATGTCCCCCCTAAAAACACACACTTGATTTAACCTGGCACTACAACAACCACACGTTCATCACAGGATACCCTGGGACATACCACACCTTTCAGGAACATCACTTGTTTTGCAGGTGGGGAAACTGAGGCACGGGAGCTATACCACAACTTACCTAGTGGCTGCCAGACCTGAGCTGCTCCCCTCACTCCTCTGCTCCAGACCCACCAGCTCTTGGGCAATTTGGATCTGCCGCTTGCTCCGTGGTGGGTTTGAGTCAGCTCAGTGGTGCCCTACCTGCAGCGTGGGAAGAGCTGAGGTGGGCACAACTAACCCTCTAACCCTTCTAGTGCAATTTGGGGCACTATTAGCTAAATCTCACAGCCTTTATTCAGGCAAACCTTCAGCTGAGAGGCATTCCTAACGTGCAGCCTTAATTGGCTTATTTAAGATTAACTAGGCCAGCTGCCTTGGCCAGCTGAGTCAGCAAAGGAGTGCAGGGGTTTTCCCCCCTCCTTTTCAAACAGGCTGTTAAGGGAGTGAGTCCCATCCACTCCTGGGGCCTTGCAAGCCTTGACTTGGCTCCAGATTAACTCTAAACCCTGCCGATGGTGCGGGAGCCGTGGCTGACTAATTCCAAAGCTGCTACCATAACGTGCCTCGTTGCTGCTGTGGGCTCTGGCTCCTCCTCTCCAGTGGGAATGTGGGGGGCAAGGGGTGCCTGGCTGCCAGCCCCCTGCCCTTGGACGTCTTCCCTGCCACACGGATCAAAGAAGGGATTTGCAAATGGCAGGGCTGAAGGCAAGATTTCCGCAAGGCGGCTCCTCCTGCTCCCTCATTATCGCTGTTTCTTTTAAAAGCAACAATTGTGCACAAGGAGGAGGAGGTCACATGAAGGATGCCTGAAATTCTTTCCAAACCACAGCCATTTCTAACCCATCACAAATTTCCCTGCTTACTCTGGCCTGTGAACTCTGGAAAATGCAATTAAAAGAGAAAAAGCAGAGGCCTGAAACCTCTGATTCATTAATGAGGCCAGCCTTACACGATGCTGATTCAATAGGAGCGACTGTCTTGTTTCCAGCCCCGGTTCATCAAAAGTTCATTAGCCCTCCCTTCCGACAGAAACCCGCCTGAATTTCGTGCTGCCTTCCCAGAAGTTAAGGGAGCAGCTTATTTAATGGTTTAATGTGGCTGAAATTGCTGTTGGCTGGACTGACAATGGTGATGAGCAACACTTTATATATATACTTTTATATATATATATGCACACTACAGCTTTCCCCTTATAGCATCTTCTTTCTATAGCTGGGTGCACCATGCGCAGCCCAAAGCCCGGCTGCCCTGGCGTGGGGATGGCAGGCAGCTGGGGCTCCCACCCCAGCGGGGGCCAGCCTTTTGGAGAGGGCACAGGACAAGCTGCTGGTGTCACCAGAGCCAAGGCAGCAACTGCTGGGCACATTGTCCTTCTCCCCTCCGCCCACGTGGCAGCGAGCAGATCCCCATGCTGCCTCACTGATTTGCTATGTGATATTTGGTGTCCTCCCCCAGACACACACAGCTGCAGACACGCAGCCGCCTCTCAACCGGTTGTTTTTAACTGTGGAGCTTATTTCCAGTGGCGGCAGCAGTGGAAAGCAGGGGCAAGAGGAGGTGGAGGGGGATGAATGGCTTGCACATGTTTGGAGGTGGCCCTGGGCTAATGATGGGTCTGGGCGAGAGGAGGTCATAGAATCATTTGGTTGGAAAAGACCCTCAAGGCCAGGCTGGACAGGGCTCTGAGCAACCTGATCTGGTTAAAGATGTCCCTGCTTACTGCAAGGGGGGGTTGGGCTAGATGACCTCCAAAGGTCCCTTCAACCCAAAGCATTCTATGATTCAAGATCATTGGGTCCAACTATACCTGTCCATCTGGAGGGGGATGCATGTTCAGAGGTGGCCTCAAAATAATAGTTAAAATATTGCAAAATGAAATGAAGCCCTTGGGCTGAAACAGAGGGGCTGCACACCTGAGAATAAGTGGAGTTTATTGCGAGCAGTCCACCCGTTCCCCTTCCAGGGTGTTAGCCTCCTTCCCCAGTAAGTTTGTCCCCTGCCTGCTGGGTCCCGTGACATCCCAGGCCACTCCATGGCACAAGAAGGTCCCACAGGTCAGGCCATACAAAGCTCACCACCTAATCTCCAAGGTAACCTTATCACCCTCTATTTCATACCATTCAGCAAAACTACCTGCTTGGGGCCTCCTGGGTGACCAGAGAACCTCCTGTGGCCACGCACCGGGGTGTCCCCTTCCAGCCCTCACCCACTGCTGGGGCAGGACGGGGACGGTCCCAGGAGCAAATGCCCTGCTGCTCTGGGCTGTGGGTTGCTCCAGCTGCTGGAGAAGCAGGATGAAGCCCGTCTGCCCAGGGTCTGCAAAGGCCATTGGCGATTCAAGGGGGGTGATGCACCTCTCCCTGAATCCATGGAATGAGCACCCCAGCCTGCCTGCTGCTGTGAAGATGGGAGGGATGACTTCTCCAGAGAGGTTGATTGGGCTTGATTTTGCAGACAGAGTCCACCTGGAAAAGCCAGGTGATTCCTCTTTGCCCTTCAACGTGCAGGAGCGTGCCCAGCTGCCTGTGCCAGTGCGCTCCTCCGCAGAAGGAGCTGCCTCTGTCCACAGGGGCGTATTTCCTCCCCAAAAAGCCTGAAATGTATCCTTTCAGATGAGAGGCATTTTATTGCTTTCAGTCAGGAATAACCAAGATGACAAAGCACAGAATGGCTGGGATGAGAACCTACATCTAACACTGATAACTTGGTTTCTGCAACAGAGAAATGCTGAAGCCCGACAATTATAATCAACAGCAATATTGCTTCCTTCAAGATTTGGTCCAGTGCAAGGCTAAAATGTTGTGGGAAGAATTTATTTTTAAGTTTCCCACCATACCAAAATTACAGGGCCTTTAAAAACCACCCTCCAAAAAAAAAAAACCGTTTAACATTTCCGTATGTCTCTATATTTCAAAGAATTAAGAGAAAACTGTCACAGATTTGAAAAACAGAAACTCACTCAACTCGGAGGCCGCTGGCTGGTTTTTACCCCAAGCTCTCAGAGTGCTTTTTGAAGGGGATTAAGCAAAAAACTCCATTTTACAGATGGGGGAACCAAATCATATTTTGGATAAACATCTGAGAGCTTGTCGAGCAAAGTCAGTAGCAGCATTTGGAAAAGCCATCCCATGTCAGTAGACTTCTCTACAGGTTTTCCACACAGGGACTAAACAAGCAAAATAGACCTCAAACTGGTCACGAGGGAATGCAGAAAGCGCAGATGAGATGCCAATTAAAAAGATACCAAATTGTACCCGCTGCAACGTGCAGTTAAGCAATGAATTCCTTCCATGGACAGAAAAAAATAGTTTTGAAGTCTGGGGTTTGGTGGCAGATTCCTCACCATGACCTGCAAATGGGAAAAGGCAGCATGAAGGGCTTTTCCCCTGCCTGGCGCGGTGGTCGGGGGAGCAGGAGGTGCTGGTGATGCCACCCAGGGCTGCGTGGAAGAGTCTGGGTGGGCTAAAATGCTGCATCAAGGATAGGGCTGAGGTTAAGGAAGCTTTTGATCTTCATTTGCATAGAGTTTTTTTTGGAAGTGCTGTGGTCAGATTCCAGTTGCAGCTTTTTAGCTGTAAGGAATTATTTTCACTCCCAGCCCAACAGACAGGACATCACCTGTTGGGATGGAGAATTATAAAAACCACAGGGAGAAAACTCATAGTGGCTTTTTGGGCCAGGTATCCACCTGTGACCAGGGTTTTCAAAGTCAGGTTGTGGCTTCCCCACCTCACGGCATTTCTCTGCGTAGTTCAAGTGTCTTTAAAAAGGTACCCCTGAATTGCAAGGAATGCTAATGTGTATTTAATAGTGATTTCTCACAAGCTGCTGGAAGGCTGTTGGGGCAGGAGTGGCTGGAAGGAAGGGTACAGGCTCCCTGTGTCACCTTCAGAAGCTCAGGCTTTGGTTATTCAGGCCCATTACACGGAAAGTGACTTTCTAGAAATACTTCACTGTTCAGATGTTCGGCGTCGGTGGCCTGTCCAGCCCCATGATTTGGCTGTCCACGGAAAGAGCAGTGCTAGGACCAGCCAGCATTTGCCACCACCAGGCAGTGGCAGCATACATGGCTTCATGGGGCAGCAGCACCATGGCGAAATGTCACTCAACACCCACACGCCACATGGCATATGGTATGTAGTTGGTATGTAGTTGGGACTGTAAAAAACCCAAAGAAATAGCCCCAACAACTCAAAAGGATCAGTTGTATTTTCATTTACACCAGCTTGACTTATTTTTTTTTTTAACACATTTCCGTCTACAGCCATAATTTGATTTACTGGGTCTAACAGCTCAGCGCCAATCGTGTTTCCATGGAGAAAACAGTAGGTCCAGCACATTCTCGTGCGTACTCTTATCTCCAGCTCCCTCGGAGGCACTGCCTTTGCTGCTGCTCGGGAAGCTCCACCAAAGATGGGAGTCCTAGGGAAATAACCGGGAACACAGAGACACGGCGTGCTCACAGCATCCCCACAACCTCGTACATGGGTCTCAGGCATTTCCCTTGCAAGCCCTGCCAGGAGAAGACAGTACAGAGCTCCAAAAAGCAGAGCATCCTGTGGAGACCAAGCCTTCCCAGCTCTGCTTGAACCCCTCTTGAGCAGCAAAAAGTACCTAATGCAATAGAAAATGCAAACCAGGGGTTCACGGGACCTGATATCAGGGACTTTACACTCCTTTCTCCTTGGTCTGGGCACCTTGCCTCTCCCTGCTATGGGAACTGGTGGAAAATACTCGCTGCAACCTCCGCACAAGTAACACATCACCTCAGACCCCTCTTTGTGTGCACTTTCACGTGCAGCATCACATGAGTGAAGCTGCCCTTCATTTTTGAGGTGGGGCTGCCAGAAAGCCACAGCCAGGCCCACTCCCATCTTTCATGCCTCATTGTTAATGAAATCGGGCTTTGGGAGTTGCGCCGGGGCCAGCCGGCACCCGCAGCCTGGGTCTGCTCTACACTGCCTCAGGAAGCTGGTCTTCACTGGCCTGGGCCACACCATGCTCCTGAGAGCACTGTGGGGTACCCACGGGGCTTGGATGCCTGTCCACATGGAGTGGGGCTGGCAAAGCCAATGCAGTCTGCTCAGGACTAAGGGTGGCTCCTGGCTGCACAGTGGCTGTCCCCAGTGACCTCCCTCAGCATTAGACCTCCCTCACCTCCCAGCTTCCTCAGGTTACCCTGGCAAAGTGTCTTCAGGTGCACCAATCTGTAATCTACGGCCAGCTTAACTGTCTATCAAGAGCTGCCTATAACCCCACCACTCGCCCCGTTTGCCAGACCCCAAAAGGCTCTCATAGGCAAGCTTCGGTGGCTGTGGCACGGTGGGAGGAGAAGGCACCTTTCTGCCCATGCCAACAGGGAGAGGACAGAGTCTGCAGGGTGATTTGTCTGGGGTTTGTCCAAAGCCACGGCACGGCGGCAGTCCTATGGTCTCGGGCATCCTATGGCCTCTCCTTTCGCTGGCAGTCGCTGCCTCCCAATCCGCCTTTGAAGCCTGGCTGTGCACCCACTGCTACGAATGCCAGCCAGGCAAAGGGTGTAATCAATGGCAAGCAGGCTGCATTTTAATTACCCTTTATATAATGCAAATGTGACTGTATTAATAATCCTTGCAAGCCATGCGACCGTCTTACACAACCTTTAATTACTCAGGGAGCTCAGCATTTTCCATTGTCGTACAGTTTGCTTTACCTTTTATTATCTCGCCGGGCTGCCAGGCCCTGCAACACAAAGAGAAATGCTTTCCGCAACTTCACCCGAGCCAGGCGTCCGAAAGCTTTGTTCCTGCTCCAAGACCATCACGTTTCCCTCCCTTTATTTCCTCAGAGCAGAAAGCCAGAACATCACCCAAACGCATATCGTTATCAGTAAGTGCCTATGCACAGGGTGGCTTCCCCTCCAAAAAAACCCCCGCCTTTGTGTTGAAAGGGTTATTTCCAAGGAGCTATCTATATTACAGCGATAAAAGATGAGACTAATGGGTGCTTGACACATTGCATGGGCCAGACCCAGCAAAGCACTTAAGAAAGCGAATAAAGCTCTTAAGCACATTTTCCCATTGACTGGAGCTTACCTTTTATTAAGCACTGAACATGAGCATATGGGTGTTTGCAGAAAGGAGAATTAGGCTCTGACGTGACATCCTGGATCAATCAGATTTTTCCAGTGGCTTCAGCAGCAGCAGCAGGAAAAACAACTACTCGTTAGCCTGTACTGGAAGTTGTCCTCATTTCATGGTGACTGGCATGGTAAAAAGCCTCCATGGGACAAAAAGCAGAGCTCCTCTGTCCTTTTGCACTTCATGCCATCGACAGCACTCACGTGCTCCTTAAGTTTCTTCGTCCTCCGGGTCCTGGAGGGTAAGATTTGCTCCATTTCATTCCCTGCTTCCCAACTCAAAGGCACGATGGGCAACTTCATGTGATCCTTTGCGAGTCCTGCCAGACTTCCACCTGGGGTCTGCTGAGATACCGGGTAGTATTCGGTGCAAAGAAAATAATGCTTCATCGCGTTTTCGCAAAACATTGAAGTGGCCGTCAAAACCCGATGGATTGTAATTATTCTGCAAATTTTGCACTAAGAAAAAACAGGAAAAATAATAAATAAAAAGATGTTCCTTTCTTGCAAGGGGGGTCCCTCCAGCGCTGCCCGACCCATGACCCAGCTCTCCTAAAGTCCCTGTTGGGGATCATTTCATTAAATAATAGCTCAATGTTGAGTTACGGAAATGAGTCTATAAAATATTATAAGGCATGTTAAATGATGCATGCAAATAAACTAGGTCAGTTGGGGAATAGGGATTTCTGTTCTCTGGAAGGTCACAGATCTCCCTCCGAGGCACATGACAGCAAGCACCAATATGTAGGAGCTGCCGTGCTGGCTCAGGCTGGTGGTCCTTTTCCATCTCTATCTTGGCCTGGCAGTCACCACTGCCAGATGTTTAACTGCACAACCCCCCCCAAACAACTTTCCTGAGGCAGAACTTCCCCTAAGCCCCCACAAGTTAAGACTGACAGAGGGTTTAAGGACTTAGAGCTCTCTGAAAGCTTTTTTTTTTTTAAAAAAAAAAAGGTTATTTCTGTAGATGCCTTTGTTATTTGTGGATATTTTGCCCTGCTTGGCCTCACTTTTATTTTATGGCAGTGAGTTCCACATAGATTGGGTAGGGGAAAAAAAAGCGTTTCCTTAAATGAGTTTTGAAATTATACCTTTTCTGCTTCTTTTAGCGTTCAAGAGTTCAGTGTGATACAGGCAGGAGAGGAAAGCAGAGAAAGAGATGCGGGGAAATTGCAGGTGAAGAGCAAGCGATGCCATAGCACAAAGTGTTAACAAGTGCCCTATATATACATTCAGAAGAGTTTTTAACCTGGAGCTAAAACACAGTGTCTGTGTCCTCCTGCCCATGGTTGCAAAAAGACACAGTTAAATTGAGAATAGGGCAGAACCAGGCCACAAATGTAGCTTTAGGGATGGAGAAGATGCCTATAGGGAGGCATCCAGAGAGCCATCTATCTTACTGAGATGGTGGACTCAATTACAGTGCACGAGGACATAACTTCAGGCACTAAAAGGCTCTGTCAGAAGAAGGACAAAACAAAAAGCTGCAGACTGAAGCTGGACAAACCAAGTCATAAATACATCAACAGCACAAGCTTGAGGGTCAAGAGAAAAATGCCAAAGGAAACTGCAGAGTCTGTCTTTTGAGATGGTCAAAGCCAGCTTGGATGGCTGCCTGGAAGACATGTTTTAGCCAAAACACAAGCTAACAGACTCGGTGCATGAGGGATTAGGTGTGGTTGTGTAGTCTCCAACGTGGGGAAGTTGGGACTGGCCATGCCCTGCAGACAGCGTATGGCAGACTGCAAGGGGGTTGGTTCAGTACAAATCAATTCCCAAAAAGATGCGTCTTTCCTAAAGACTATGGTGCTGTAGAAGCCACCAAACTGCAGCTATCGAAAGAGGATTGGTTTCATGGATAAGGGAAACAGAAGCAACCCCAGGAATGTGTCATGGGATAAGAAGGGTCATCCCCACCTCTCACAAGGAGAGAAGGGCAGCCAAGTTAGATGGCTACACCTAATCCATTCATGCAGGAGAGGAAAGCAGGTTTCCAAAAGGCGTTTCTTTGCTATAAAGCTTCAGCAGAGCTGGTGGTAGCAGGGATGAAGAGCTGGGCTGGGTGAACTGCCCTGGCCAGGCATACATGCGCTGTGCCTTGGCACACTCCCGAGATACTGGGAGACTTCATTAACTCCAGCACAATCCTCTGCTTTAGGAAGAGGTTGGCTAGACTGTGGTCTACAAACAGTAGCATCAATTCATAGAAGCCTTTAGTTTGGAAAAGACCTTTAAGATAATCAAGTCCAACTGTTAACCTGACCCTGCCATCCCACCACTAAACCATGTCCCTAAGTACCTCATCTGTCCATCTTTTAAATACCTCCAGGGATGGGGACTCAACCACCTCCCTGGGCAGCCCATTCCAATGCTTAACAACCTTTTTGGTGAAGACTTTTTCCCTAATGTCCAACCTAAACCTGCCCTGGCGCAACTTGAGGCCATTTCCCCTCGTCCTATTGCCCGTTACCTGGGAGAAGAGACCAACACCCCCCTCACTACCCCCTCCTTTCAGGTGGCTGTAGAGGGCAATAAGGTCTCCCCTCAGCCTCCT
>BOSO01005713.1:18073-31323 GCA_018403395.1 Gorsachius goisagi
GTTCCAGCAATGCAACATCTTTCTTGTAGTGAGGGGTCCAAAACTGAACACAGTATTCGAGGTGTGGCCTCACCAGTGCCGAGTACAGGGGTATGATCGCTTCCCTTCTAATAATACCATTAACTCCCAAATTGTAGTTAATACCTAACTATAATCAGAGCCTTGCACATAGTTATGCTTGATGAAAAAAAAAGGGGGGGAGACCTGTCCACCCTTACCCCCCTCCCCAGCACAGGCTCACTCAGAAGACAACTCCAGCACGGATGCTACAGGGGGTCCTTTTGGTCCCAAGCCACCATGGTGGCCAGGGTTAGCTCTGTGTCCCTGCCAGGGTGGCATGAGCGCTGCCCTGAGCTGCCAGGCTCAAACCCTGGGGGAGCAGCACCTCAGGGCCCTCACCCACAGCCCTCGGAAACGATACAGAGGCCAAATACCATTTTCATTCAAGGATGCAGAGATGGAAACTCAATACGCAACCCTCACCCCTTGCATGAGCAAGCAAGACCAGCTCCAGCAAGCTCTCCCTTTTCTTTTAATTAGTTTTAGGCATGAAAATAGTCTCCTGCTTCCGTCAGCTTTTCCTGATACAATAATTAATGTGCCTTCCTGCAGAAGGAATACCGATTGAGAGGTAAAGCCATTGCCTGGAGAGAGCTGGGCTTCCAAGGAAGTGCTAATTAGTCCCTATTTGAGAAATCTGGTTAAAGCAAGTGAGCAGGTGTTGCTAGAAACTGGAAATAATCTGTACAAACATGTTCTTTCCTATGTGACAGCAGAGCTAATTACACCTCCTTGGGTCACCACTCCATTTTACATAATATCTCTCTGTCGAAAGTGTATTACCACCTGGCACCGCCTGCCAGATGAAACACTTTAGCACTTCATGTCAGCAGTGAATTAACCCCTTCTCCCATCATGGCTTGAGAGGAAGGATATTGCTGTCAACCCCACTTGCTCCAGGGACAGGGAAAACATTTCCCACCTCCCTTCGGGCACGTGAGGCACCGTGCAGCGTACCCTGCCTCATCCCCTGCCGTACCATTGCCAGCAAGTTTTGATCTCACTTGCTGTCAATGTTGGAAGGGTTTATGGATGGTTATGTGCTACGCCCCACTTCCATGGCATGCAATCAAAGCTTTGCAACGTCCTGGAAAACCAAAATGTCCCCTGGGGGAAGGTGATGATTGACATACCAAAAGGGGACGATGCCACAGCAGCAACAGAAGTAATCATAAAGCTAATTAATTTTTATATAAGATGTTTTATGTACAGGCTTTGCAGGTGCAATGGTGTCATTGCATTGACTCAATCTCAGGATGGTGTGAGGTGTCCATGCACATCTGAATAGCTGGAACTCAGAAAAATGGAAAACGATTGCGTGGCACAAGGCAGCACAGGAGGAAAGCAGCCAGCTGCAGGTTTATTTGATCAGGAAGAATTTCCTAAGCACCCTCCCAAAAGGGAGGTGTATCTGCATTATTTAGCAAGTGTCACGCAACCTTAACTCCTGGTTTGCACCACATCCGTAGGAAGAGACAGGGGCCCAACGCAGATGGTGTGGGCAGAGAGCGGTCCGTGAGTCACTGCTGGACCCGGGAGGCATGCATGACCCTCCCGGGCCTCGGTTTGCTGTTGTGAAGGGATGCATGGATGCGTTGGTAATGCCCGGGAAGCCGGAGCTGTCAGGGGAAGGGAACACAAATGCCATGACTACGTTTGTGAACAAAAGGCTGTTTGTAGGGTCCCCGCTGAGGCAATGAGTTGTCCTCTCCCTGCAGGCAGAGTATGTTGGAACATACATAGCAGAGGTTCTGCTCCGGCCACGCGCCTCCAGCCTTTCGTACTGGGATGAGGATGTACCTGCAGCCCAGGATTTGCTCCTGCCGCAGAGACACTCTGGCCCTTCCACCTATTATATATAGGATAATAAATCAAGAGAGATGATGTGATAAGTCAGCTGAGCACAGTCAGAATATGCTCCTGACAGCAGCACTTGTAAGGCTGGCCATGGAACATTGAAGCCCAAAGGTGAAATGCTAGCCCAGATAAATGCTAGCCCAGATAGCTCTGATACCCAACAAGTCTGAGGGATGGATGCAAACTCTCAATATATCGCAGGATAACGGGAATTTTGCCTCCGTTGCAGTTTCAATCACAGTGCAGGCTGAGGAGGTGAGAGCTTTCAGTAAAATACCGGGTATTTTAGCCAGCCTGGAGAGCTTTCACAGAAGGTCCTTTTTCTAAGGGCAAAACCTGTTCAACATCCACCACGGAGCCACCTTTCTAGCAGCACCGCTTTCCCCAGCCGTGGGGGCTTACGGCTGTGTCTGCAGCCATTCCTAACGAATGGGCAAGCTGAGCCCAGAGCCTCAGCTCAGCCTTGCCGCAGGACCGGTGGCAGGGTAGCCCCATCCGAAGCCGGCCAGCAGCGCAGCTGCCCCTGCAGTTGCTCCCGGCTCTCCTTGTCCCAGCAGCTGAGCATGGACAGGCTGGACAGGGAGGGAAGGGGGAGACAGATCCCCTTTGTAAAGCTGATTCCAGACATGCTGCCCTACGCACGCACCCTGCAAAGACAGCCTGTTAGGGCTCAGCTCATCAAAGCTGGGATCACACTGCAGATGAAGTGGTGAAAGCATAATGAGAGCTGGTATTTCAGACACAGGAATTAATTGTATCCCTATAGAAATGTTTGGTTTGGGTCCTGTTTTCCTCCCCTGGCCCCTGTTAACTGCTTCAGACATCCAGGGGGAATGGGCGTTATTGCCTGCCGAAGAAAACAGCCACGGCTGATCAGGGTCCCACCCGCCGGAGAGCCCACGCTCACGCTCAGTTTCTCCTAAAGCCACTTCTGACTCCTGACTCTGCATCCACTCAGAGCTATCAACTTACATATCAGAGGGACTGACGTGGCCCTGAAATTATAATGTCTGATTACTTGGTCTGCTAACATGCATAAGGCAGAACGATGGTGATGTTCCCATTCCTGAGATGAGGAGCAGAGAGACAGAAGCAGCAAAATACTTCTGCGCTGAAGTCTTTGTCAGAGCAGAGGCTGATGCTCCACCGCTGCTCCATCATCCCTTTTCAATCAGGGATGTCCCCGTACTTGATCCCAAGGAGGTGGGATGCAAGTGTCTTAGTACAAGAGTAGAAACATGCCTCCCTCCCTCAGATGGCCCGTTGTGCCCTGGAGACACGTCCTTCCCTCAGCTTTCTCTTCTTTCAGTCTCAGTAGGTCCGACCAGTTTGATCTTTTCTTGTAAACCACATTCCTAGTACTATGTTTGCCTTTTTCATAACATCATTACAATGCTGACTCATGTCAAGTTAAAGTTCAAGTATTATGCAGGAGGCTTAGAAATGTCCTACCTGAGACATGGGAACTGGCTCCAGTCTGAAGATGGCTGCAATTCAGGCCTCTCCCAGCCATGACGTTGGCTTTAAAAATAAATCTTGTGGGTTAAAATAAGAGCATACCTTGGATACACCTTCAGGCTTCTGAGCCACCTAAGTCAAAGCTGCTAAGGCTGGATATGTGATCGTTTTGTTTAAGTGAAAGGTGAGATTCATCATTCATGTGACATCTGAAGATGGGATTTGAAGTGAGTACATATATTTCGTAGGGCTTCCAATAAGCTGCCTCCACTAGCAGGTACTTTAAAGTCCAGTGCAAGGAGTGGTGACCATACATGACTGACACCAGCCCCAAGGCCTCACTTTATCCATAGGTGATCTACCAACCCTTGCAACGATGGAGAAACCTGGCCAGCAGCAGCCAGGGCCCCGTGCTGCGGCACAGCGTGACTCTCTGGGCGTCCTGCCTTGGTAACGTGGGACAGGGATGGTGAATATAAATCTGAATTAGTGCAGCTTAAGAGATGAAGGACGCAGTACAGACTCAGCAAAGCTTAGGTTTCGGGCAAGTCTATAGCTCCAACTGCTGCTGGCATGTGTGTGTATGACATTGCGTGAAGCTTGCTGCTTACCAGCTCCTCCTGCCCCTTAATCCTGCAGCAGCTCCTGTTTGACGCACGGCCATGGGATCTGCTGGTGCCCAAAGAGCCAGACTGGACTGGATTTGGGACTGGTGAGGGAGAAAAATCAAGGAGCAACCCCGCTATAAAAGCACACCCTCCCTTGCTCCGACAGACACCTTCCAGCTGTGGAGAAGCGTGCTTTTCTCCTGCAAACAAAACCTCTTTCCTCTGCCATCTCTGATGCTGCTTCAGTTTGCAAAGAAAGGCTCCTAATGTGCTCACCCGTTGACAGAGCAGACTTGCAGGATAGTTTATGGCACCTCCTGTATTCTCAGCTCAGAGCTGTAAAACAATATTCACTGTAGCTACTGTGCAGGGCTTGGCTAGTACAGCCGCATCCAGAAGTATCCAGCAAGAAAAAAAAATGAAGCTATTAAAAACACACACAAGCCAGGAAACATCTTATTATAGATCTTGGTTTGAAGGAAGGAAATTAAAAACCCATACCCACACTCAGCATATGCCCAGCTATATTTGTCTGACCCATTTATTATCTTAGCCAATGCAATTTCAATGTTGCACTACTCCAGTCTTTCATGCTAAAAAAAAAAAAACCAAAAACCAACCGAACGCACAAGATGCCATCAGTAGTTTACAGCTGTGGCCTATCCTGTTTCCCTGAACATTTGCTGATTTGGCATCAGTACAATACCGAAGAAAGCAGAGGGTGGGGGTTGGGATCTGACTGGAAGATGTGGATCACAGCAAAACAGGCTCTTCCTATATTTATAGCAGCGCTCTGTCGGAAGCACAGCAATTTGTTTGTGCGCTGATCTTTAAAATTGTAGTGGAGAAGGCACCAGTTTGAATGGGTTCCTTCACTAAACATGAACCTCCTGC
Organism: Gorsachius goisagi; assembly: GCA_018403395.1. Taxonomy (NCBI): domain Eukaryota; kingdom Metazoa; phylum Chordata; class Aves; order Pelecaniformes; family Ardeidae; genus Gorsachius; species Gorsachius goisagi. The sequence goes on from BOSO01005713.1 coordinate 22,951, forward strand.
ATGTGTTTCTCAAGACACAGAACTGAAAAGAAAAGCTCTGGCAATGACACACCATGCATACAAAGTTAAATATGCAATGGAAAACATTACAGCTTGGTTAGTTATTGCTCCCGTAGTGCAAAGACTGGAAATCAACACTACAAGTACTTTATGAAGACATAGGAAGCTCGGTGCTGGATTAAAGCAGCATGCATGTTCACAGGTAAGTGTGGAAGAATTACAGCTGTATTGTAGGTTGAGATCCTCCAAAGCCAACTGTGTGCAGAAATCATCAGCAAGGCCGCTACCTCCACTGGAGAGGTGCCCCAGGGTGCTCCGCAGTGTTTCAGTGGGAAGGAAGCTGTGCTGTAGCTGTGCCCCCGGGGCAGGTTTGCACCAGTACTCTTGCACAGAACGGATGCCAAAATGTCACAACTTCAACATGAGCTGGAAGCGTTCTGTTGGCTGGAAGAGCCAAAATGGTTTGGGTAGCTACTTTTGTGTCCTTGATGCACCAAGCTTATACAGGGCTCTGCAACACTCGCTTTTATTAATAGCCTAGATGTCCTGAGCATTTTTCTTTTTTGGTTCTCACGAGTTATTTTCACTGCACAGCTTCCCATGATCACTCAATTTTGGGAGCTGATTAGACCAACTGGTGGGATAAAACCCCACAGATGAACCCACACCCAGAGAATCAAGCGTGTTTCTATAAAAAGTTTGGAACATGTGCGTGGCATTGTGGGTACAAACAAGACTCGGCACGTATCTGCCTTTCCTCTGCTGAGAAAAGCTCATTCGGTTACGCGCAGTTTTAAACAAAGATGATGCTGCCCACTTTTGATGGTACCTGGCCCGTGACTAGCCCTGCTTGCACAAGCACTCAAGGTATTACTCAATAAGGGCAAGGGAGTTACACTTCCGTGCTAGTTCTGTTCTCCTGTTCGTAATGAAATGTCTGTGACTTGCTTTTGCATGAAAATCTGCCCTCTTTCAATACTTTGAACATCCTAGGAAAGACCATTGTGCCAGGACAGAGAGTCCCCTTAGATGCGATTGGGGTAAATGGGTTCACTTTATTCCTACAGCTGGCCTAGGCAGTCATGTAGAGTTGCACAGCTACAGCAGTGATGTTAAACATCTACAGCAACATAGTGGCCCTGCAAAAATCAATAGCAAAGCCTTCTTGGATCCTGGACTCTATCCAGACTATGGGAACAGTGGATTGGGCAGAAAAAGCTAGTGTTAGACAAGAACTACAGGAGTCAGTGTTCAGTAAGAGCTCCCAAAGGCCTTTGGTGTTTGTTCCCTCCAACAACATGGTATCAAGGGAGCTTGCAGAACGGATTTAAGCAGCTACAGTGGGACTTGGACAAAACATGGGTCTTCATGAAGTTCCAGCACAGACTTCTTGGGGGTACAGGGACATGTGCATTGAGCTCTGTGGAGATATAAACCCACTACCAGCACTCACACACCCTCCTCTCGCACATGTACCGGCAGGACCAGCTTTTATAAATACACATACCTATGTTTGTATATGCAGACAAATTCCCATAACCACTAAAATGCAGGAGCGATCCTAAAGAGGATGTATCGTACACATCTCTGGGGGAGGTGCATGCCATGTTATTCATAGCAGCCCACGCTGAAAGACAACCACTTTTGCCTAAGCTATGAAGTGAAACATTCGGGAGTGTGCTCCTTAACTCCCTGTGTAGGTAGCACCACACAATCTTCAGCTGCGTGACTGCAGACTCCTTCCTCCTCCTACACTCAGTTCCTATTCTGGATCATGATCACTCACTGAATGAGAATCCAGGATTTCACTTCACGCCCCTCCGTTTGCCTCTTTTTTTGTACCATACTCAGACTCTGCTCCGAAGACGGGTCTATTAATATTCTTGGGGATTTTTGTTTGATCTTTGTCATAGTCTGAGTATCAACAGTGTGAACAGAAACAGCAGAGGTGGAAAGTCTTCTTGCCTCCAACTCAGGTATTCGGACACAGACCTGCCAGCTGCCAAAGTCTTTCTCAGTCTCTGGCTTGGACTGGCTTAAAGCATATAAAATCTTCTGGGAATTTCTCTGTAAAATCCATATGAACATATGCAAATTACTTCCCCTTCCCCCTCCCCAGAGGTTTAACATAGCAAAACCTAGAAGTACTAGGTTGGCAAACAGACCAGGCCCCAGCAAATTTTATAATACCCAGCAGTATGACTATTAGAGTTACTCCAGAAGAAGCTTGCCAGAATATTAATGGGGAAAAATACTGAATTTTCACTACCTTTATTTTCAGAAACATCTGAACTTCTCTAACTAAAAAAAAAAATGAACTGGAGGTAGAAACTGCCAACATGAGGCATGTCAGGCTGGTAGCTGAGTCCAAAGCAAGTGGTAGTACCTGTGTGCAACATAGCTCAGCCTTGCTATACGAGAGGTGTGGGATGCCTGATGGTACTTCCAAAGCAGCTATGAATCCTGTCATCATGGCCCACCTGGGACACTGGGAAGGGCTCCCCACATGTTGCTGTCAGAGCATTGAGTCTGTGGGCAAGCAGCACACCTGGTTTGACGTACTGAGAAAAGTAGTGCAGGAAGCAAGTCTGTCTAGTGCCCCATCTGCTTTCTCCCTGATGTATATGACCATAGAGCAGATATGCAGCTCTATACGTGAAGTGCGTGTGTGTGCCTCTGTGAGAAAGACCGGGGGGACCTGATCTACAGGAGTATTCAGAGCTGATGTGGTTGAAAAGACAAGGAACTGGAAGACACACTCTTCACGGTCACTAACAATATGGATGTTTTAGCACCGCCCTCCACATAGCTAAGATAAAAATAACCTTTCTATAAATGCACCACTGTATTCTGAGGTCAAATAAGACTCCCAATGAAATCACTCCAAGGCATGCAGAAAACAATTTACTATTTATCTCACTGAAGAAAGCTAATCCCTAGTTTTTCCTCGTCTCTTCTTGCTAGGGCTCTAAAGCCCCTGGAGGATAACTATTTCGATAAATTGCATAACAAATTACATTTTAGAGCTGTACATCTCTATCGCAGAGTATGGCAGCAGCGTAAGGCCGCCTGTTTTCGTGAGCTATTTCGAGACACGACGGCCAGCCCTGGCTTTCTCAGAATCCATCAGCGTGACAGTAAATGTTTGTTCCCAAGCATGCACACGTACACACACCACTGCACGTCTCTCATTGACCCAATGGTTCCCACATATCCCCCCAAACAGACATTTCCCTTCACACCAGAGGATGGCCAAGAAGGTGCTCCACTTGAAGAGGTCTGATAGCAAAAGGAAAGAATTCAGCTCATCCCTGTGGTGGGCTTCCAGCTTTGATCTCTTTGATAACCACTGCATCTGGTGACCATCTGTGGTTAAAAATGTCTTCCCAGGAAGAAATGCTTAGGCTCAGCATGGGGAGGTCAGTTATTTTTAACCGAAACTTATTCCACTTTGGTGTCCCAGGAAAACAAGCATGTTCAGCAGAATCGGTCCTTTAGAGTCAACGTGTGCTATCACAACCTAATGTTACTTTTGGCAAACAAACCAGTATCACCTACTTGCCCAGGCTCATCCATGTACAGCATGGCTGCCAAGGGAAAACAGGATGAAGAAGGGATGACACATTACTAATCTCTAACCACGCATGTTCAAAGTGCAAATGGAAAGAATGAACACCCTTGACCCTACACTCCCCTGTTTATCACCAGAATAAATGAAGCCCCGGCTGTGACTGGGTAACTTTCCCCATAGCATGAGTATGCCTCTGTCCTGGGCAGAGGGTCAAGGAGAGAGCTGTGACTCCAAACCTCTTCAGCTCCAGAGCTTCTTGGTCAGAACCATTAATCACAGCAGCAGCAGGGATGCAGGGACACTAAAACTGGGCTGTATCAGATGACCAACAACTCCTACTGCAAGGCAACACAGACCAAGGGCTCAGGGTCTGGACTCTGCCTACTGTACAAGACGACCTAAACAAAGTAAAAAGCAGGAACCCACAGAATGAAAATGAAAATCCTTCCCTCATCCTTTCCTCCCCCTGCCCAGTCATGGGCAAGTGGAAAGAAAGGGGAAGCATTGCCCTGTCTGCAACTCTCCTCTCTGGTCCACACCCTGCCTTGCCTTTGAGACGGAGGAGCTAGGATGCTGCTATGCATCTGCCATTGCATACCTTGTGCACAGTATCCTGTGTAAACACTGCAAATCTTGATTTTGCATCATTGAGATGTGCGTATGCGCCTGAGTCATGGCTTTGATTTGATTGACGGCTCTCTGCTCCAGAAGCCTCAGAGGAGCTTAAGCTGTGGGAGTTTTGTAAGCAAGGATGTTATGTAAGTGGACAGATATTTTTGTTCAAAATTTAGATCTGTACTCTACGAGACTAAAAATACATGCACACAAAACTAAAGAACACGTTTCTAAAACTCATTAAACAGCCGTGCCCTTTCTCCCATGATCCTGTTCCCAGTGGTGGCAACTGGCAGAGGTTTTCTGTGCACTGCCGAGAGCAAGGCTTCTCCTTTATAACCAGCCTCTGCCTTCACCATCCTCCGAGACCACAGTCCAGCCCTCAGGACACCACAAGAACTTCCACCACAAAGAAATGTGGTACCAGAAAATAAGATTACCTTACTGGAGCAGAAAATAAGATTACCTTAAGGTGGCCACAGGCAACCGCTGCAGCTGTGAAACCAGAGCATGCTCAGCATCTGCAGCAGCCCCTACCTGCCAGCTGCAAAGTTCCTTTTCCAAAGTGGTGTCATTGTGACCCCAGACAACAAGGAGGAAGGATGTCCTGCCAGGCAGGTGAGGGCAGCACAAGAGGTTGTGGGCTACTGGGAGAGGAAAGGCAGCTTCATGGCTAGCAGCTGCTTTATTTTAGTCAGTGCTAGAAGGAAGCAAGTCCCCCCACAGGTCCACACCCTGGTCTCTGTGCAGTACATAGACATGACCTGGCAATGCAGCATTGTCACTTCTCTGCTCTGCCCAAAATTTTCTGAGTGATCTTGGGTCAGTGCCTTAAGCACAGATCCACAAAGGTTTACAGAAAGGCCTTCGGGAGATGACCAAACAGCAAAAGTCAGCATGCCTTGGTTCCTCCGTCTATAAAATTCAGATGGCAGCATGGCCCTACCTCCCCCAGTGTCACCATTATATCTTGTTGGCTGGGAGGTGATTGAGGGGGTGGGAGCCAAAATGAATAGAGTGTACCTCAGGCACAAACTAGGCCATTGCTTCTGTCCCATGAAATTTTTTAGATGGACTAAATCAGGCCCATTTTCATCGACACGCTTTGAAAAAAAATCCCACTGAACTTCTAGAAGATTGTCTGCTGTTAGTTAGAGACTTCAGACAGTTAAATGATACTTGCTAATTCTGGTGCTCTGCTAGGCCCAGACATCTATCCCTGCTGGCAGGTCTAATGAGGGCTTTGGTCTGCACAAGAAATAGTTATTCATCATCAGATCTCCTTGCCCCTTATGTAAATGTTCTGCTTCATCTCAGAAGAAAGGAAGGGGGGGAAAAGCTATAAATAAAAATGAAGCGGTTATTTTTGGAAAAGAATTTTCTTCTTGGTATATACGTCTGTGTGTGTGTGTGTAAACAATTATCTTCTACATTTCTGTCAGTTTATCTAATCTCTTAAGCAAATACCAAAGTTGTTGGGGTTTTTTTTATGGCTTGTTTGTCTTCATCAGTCTCGTGGTTTAATCCGAGCCAGCAACTAAGCACCACACAGCTGCTTGCTCACCCTCCACCCCCCCGGTGGGAGGGGGAGAGAATCGGAAGGGCAAAAGTAAGAAGCCGAGATAAGAACAGTTTAATAATTGAAATATTATAATAATGAATAATAATAATTTGTAGTGAAAAGGAAGACAACAAAAAAAGGAACAAGCCCAAGGAAAAACAAGTGATGCTCACCGCCCACTGACCGATGCCCAACCAGTCCCCAAGCAGTGATCGCTTCTCCCCAGCCAACTCCCCCCAGTTTCTATACTGAGCATGACATCATATGGTATGGAATACCCCTTTAGCCAGTTGGGGTCAGCTGTCCTGGCTGTGCCCCCTCCCAGCAGAGCAGGGGAAGCTGAAAAAGTCCTTGACTGGTGTAAGCACTGCTCAGCAACAACTAAAGCATCAGTGTTATCAATGGTAGCCTCCTACTAAATCCAAAACTCAGCACCATGCCAGCTACTAGGAAGAACACTAACTATCCCAGCTGAAACCAGGACAATCAGCCTCTCCAAAGGACTCCTTCACGGATCAGGTTCTCCATGAGGCCCATCATGGCAATCAAGCTGCAACTGATGCACAAGGCAAAGTCTGGCCCTTGGAGTCATTGCTTATTCCCATGTTCTGAAAAGACATAATTCCCTACAGCTATCTACCTGCATATTTATACCTGTGCATTCCACATGCTTTGATTCCACTCATCATCATGCTAGGGGGAGTACATGGGGATGATTTTTGGCTGTGGGGAACTGCTCCCTGCACCACCAGTCCCCCTGCCCATCAGCATCCTCTGAAGCACACACTTCTGCTGCCACTTCCCCAGAGAAGGCTCTTCCCAAAAGTATTAGGTGAGGGAAGGATGCTGCCCAAGTGCCCCTGGAGCAAGGAGGAATAGCCTGCCCTGGGCTTGTGGGAGCAGGCAGGGCAAAAGGGATTTCAAAGAAAATGAGGCAGCTGCAGTTACAGATGGATGAGTACCTTGGGGAGGGGAACAGGCAGGATATATATAAAACGAAAAGCAGCTTTAGGAGCAGAAACAAGCTGCTAATGGCAATGGAAAAGCTCTCCACAAGACACAGCAGCCTCATGTGCGCTGATAAGAGATAGGGTTAAGTGAGTGGAACATCACATGCCTGGACTGTTCACAGCTCTCCTTCCTACGCAAGCAACAAGCTCTGGAGGTTGATAACACCGGAATGTCAATGCAGAGCTAAAAAAAAAAACCCTCCTGTGTGCTGCTTTAAATATTCCCAGGAACTCGGGGCTTGTTCTGAAAGCATCTCATTCAAAGCCTAGGCTCGTCACTCGAGCTTGTGATAACGCTGCTTGCCACGCTGGAAGGCAGGCAGAGGCAAGGAGGCTTGAAACACTGCCTTGGCCTTGCTGCATGTCAAATGATTTTTACCAAGAGCAAAGAGATAATGAAGAAGGGACAGAGAGAACAGAATGACTCAAATGCTGGATTTGCTAAGACGACAGCAAGCACATTATGAAAAAAAATTAAAAAGTGATTGTCCTACATGCGCCTTGTTCTTTATGTCCTTATCCCCGACCTCTCACTGCTGCCTGCCATCAGAGACACAAGCTTGTACAGACCACGGGTCCAACAACAGAGTCACTTCCTATGAGGAATCATCAAATATATAGCAATTTTTTAACTATTTAGCTGAATTTCCATTCTGTTGAAGTCAGAGTTCTGGCACTACGTTCAGCAGGGTCAGAAATTAAGTGATTTGGCTGTGGTCATACTGAAAGTGTGTGGCAGAGGGAAACTTCAGTCCAACCCAACCTCCCGATCAAACCTAGTTCTCCATCAAAACCTGTAAGCTCATTCTTCCTGCAGCACAAGAAGTCTGTTTCCTTCATCCAGTTGCCCATTAGATCAAGGACTGTTGAAGGTCTTAAGCCAGCATAGAAAATATTTTGAACACTGGCTATGCAGAAGTCTGTACTCCTTTGTTCTCAGAGTTAGAGTCCTTCAAAGGCCTAGAAAACATAGCAGAGAAGAGGATTGAAAACAGCCACCTTTCCTCCCATCTCTACTTTTATGCTTCAAACTACCATGGGAAGATTTCCAGGCTGGGCTCCTGGATCTAGGAGCTGTGGTGGGTTGACCCTGGCTAGCCACCAGGTGCCCACCAAAGCCGCTCTATCACTCCCCTCCTCAGCAGGATGGGGGAGAGAAAAATATAACAAAAGCCTCATGTCAAGATAAGAACAGGGAGAGATCACTCAGCAATTACCATCACAGGCAAAACAGTCTCAACTTGGGGAAATTAGTTTAACTTATTACCCATCAAATCAGAGTAGGGTAATGAGAAAATAAAAACTGAACCTTAAAACATCTTTCCCCCCACCCTTCCCTACTTCCCAGTCACAGCTTCATTCCCAATTTCTCTACCTCCTCCCCCCAAGCGGCACAGGGAGATGGGGAATGGGGGTTGGGGTCAGTTCATCACACATTGTCCCTGCCACTCCTCCCTCCTCAGTTGGAGGACTCCTCACACTCTGCCCCTGCTCCAGCCTGGGGTCCCTCCCACAGCAGACAGTCCTCCACAAACTGCTCCAGCCTAGGTCCTTCCCCCAGGCTGAAGTTCTTCACAAACTGCTCCAGTGTGGGTCCATCCCTCCCACAGGGTGCA
>BOSO01005716.1:8190-25140 GCA_018403395.1 Gorsachius goisagi
TATTTCTCGGTGACTAACACTTATGGGCAATCTTAAGCAAAAGGGAAAAAAACCCAACAAAAACTTCAATGCCTTCATTTAAAAGAAAACTACAAAAATAACATGGATTTGAAACTTTATAAAAACGGTGTTTCTTAGCTTCTCTGTATCTGCATATTAAAAAATAACGCCACCTGCAAGCTACCACCTCTTTGAACTTCTTAACCCTCTCCCCAGAGCCTTCGCTTCAACCCTTGCAAGCCAAGCACTGCATTGCTACCGCAACACCGCGGCCAACGCACAGCTTCTGCTACAGAGCGGGCACAGACCCCGCCGGCCTGAATCGCCAGCGCTGCCAGGTCGATCGGTCTCAGGAGAGCGGGCATCGCCCCGCGGCGGCGCTTGAGCCAACGTTCAACGGCACCGCGCTTTCCATCGGGAAGCTTCGACCCAGCAGCCCACAAAAGGACGTACAAGGCCAGCGAGGCACGATGCCAGGCTCGCTAAGCACCCCGGCCAAAGCATGGGCGCCTTGGCAGCGCCCAGCCCACCCCAGCACACATCTGTCCATCTGTCCGTCCTTGCACACCGCCCTCCTATAGCACGAGTCCATACGTACACAGGCAAGAGGCAATGAGATTCAGCACTAAGCCAGGAGGAATCAAAGCTAATCTTAACTCCCAGAGCGACTTTTCAACAGGCTGGAATCGATACGCAATAAACTTTCCACAGCTGCGAGCGGGTCTTGGATTCCCAGGTAACTGCGGTATTAATTTAAATTCAATTAATGGCTTCATCAGCAATGGGAAAGATACGTTCCCACCAAGTTTGTGGGTAGAGTGACTCTAAACACCGAGTGATTGATAGGGAAGAACAAAAGGGTAAATTCTTCCTTCACCTGCACTTGCCAGCTGACGGGCTTTCCGTAAGGAATACGAAGGGCCATTTGAAGGCATCTTTTTGACAAAATGCACGGGATGAAATAAACCTACCTTGACAGATGGCCCGTTTCTGTATTTACTTACCAAATAATATGAACGCACAACACCCTTAACATTTTAATTCCAAAGCTGGTAAAGACAATTTACTCGTGGGGGGAAAATGAAAAAAACCCTTTGTACGTATCGTCCGTCATGCAAACTCTACTTGCATGAGACAGTGTCCAAACCGGAGTGGCTCTGTCAAACTGCTGACCCAAAGTGGCCTTGAAGGATATTCCCTGAGTGTTGCTGCTTATAATTAGGCTGTTTAAAACCCCAGGAGCCAGGGACGTGCCCCCGTCCGGGCACCGGACCCCGCCGGGCAGCGCAGGGAAGGGAAGACTGAGGGCAGTGAGACCGGCTCAGCAAACAGCCAACCTGGAGGTGCCAAGGAAGAACAAAACCACCGGCGCTGGAGCCCTTCCAGCAGTGCAGAAAGTGGAGCAGGTCAGATGAGCGGTGGCAAGGAGATGAGAGGAAAATTCAGGGGAGGTAATGAGAAAAATGAGTAAATTGGGGAGTGAGGGTCCATGCTACTTCTCTTAGGTCTTCTCCCTTATGCTTGGTGTCCTCTCTGGCTTTTGGTGTCCGTGGGCTCTGCTGTAGTGAGGCTGCAGTGATTGCCTGGCCCCGGCAGCCCGGGATGAACCAACCCCCCCCCAGCCAGATCTTTCCATCTCACTTAGGCTCTTAAAAGCACACGCTCGCGCCCCAGGAACACCGAGAAAAAGCTTGAGAACAACAGAGCACTGGGAAAGACTCGGAACCAGGCTGGAAACAACAACAAAAAAAATCCAACCCAGACTATTTTACCACTATTATTATGAGACAGATAAGGCAGCCGCCCGTTCTGTTTGGGGAGGCGGTGGGCAAGTGCTGCACAAAGCCCATCGTTCCCAGGGAAACGTCCTGAGGAAAACGCAGCCATATGTTGGATAAAATCCCATAATGTCTCCAACACAGAGGCAAACGAACCCTGAGCTCCTCTGCTTTGCTAGGCTGGGGATGGGCAGGTAAAATATTTGAGAGCCACTAAATAGCGAGACATAATTTCATTCTATTTTTTCCTTAAATCACTACACTTCCATTTGTGGGGTTTTTTTTTCCAGGTTTAATACTGCCCAAACAACAAAAAAAACCACCCCAGCTCCTGTTGGAAATAAACCTGAAACATTAAAAACATGATTCACCATCTCTTTGGAAGATGAACAACTGAAAAATTCAAGGCCAGTTCTGTTCATTTACAGCACTTGCAACGCGCCTGGGTTTTTTTAAATATCTCTGCACATTCTCGTGCCGAACGCGAGCCGTCCTTTAACCTCAGAGCTGAGAGCTTCGCCAGACCGCAGACCTCGGCCACATCCGCAGCTTGCTGGAATTGAGTCGTTCATCTTAGGTCTGGGTGAATCCCATTGTTTAGCTGCATCAAATTCGGAACTCAGACCGTCAAGAATGTTTTATTTTCATCATCGGCAAAGCTCTTTGCCAGACTTTCAGAAGAATTAACAGCATATATATGTGCACCTTAGCCTCTCTGTATCTCTTAAAGCTGTTCCTCTCCTTGGCTTCATTTCGCTGCGAGCAGGTGCCCATGAAAACAGATCACATATAAAGAAGAAAGATAAGGAAGCCTATTTTAAAAGAAAAAAAGTTAGAGGAAGAAGCAGACATCTGAAAGTGCTAAGTCAGTAGCGCGGATGCCAACAACACGAAGCACAGCCTAACGGCCCGGTTTGAAAATTTTCACACACAAAAGAGGCCTAAGGACAACAGAAAGCGAGAGGCGAGCAGATAGTTGTTCATCTTCTTTACAGTTGAGGTTAAGAGGAAAACGTTTTCTGAGATATCCCTGAATAGAGAGACTTGTCAATTCATGGAAATGATATATATTTATTTTTGAAACTTTGTAAGAGCTACAGGAGGCATTTGGACTCCTGAAAAATACGGCTGTGATTTTCAGAAATTACTCATCTCTGTTCTAGTTCTATCTTTAGGACTTTATAATCCATATTTCCTACAAAGGTGTTCAATATTTTCTACGGATCCCGCGAACCTCAACGTATCAGAGTGAGTAGCTTACAAAAGAGCATCCAAAATTACTACTGTCTCTTGAAAATACTAGTTTCGTTATGTCATATGCGGGGCTTAACAAGATACTAAGAGGTACTACCAAGGGCTTGCCAGGTATCAGTTCAATCTGTGCTAAGCCTTGAGTGGGGGGTCTGAGGTTGGAGAGGGTGCCCAGGGATGCCACCCCAACCGCGACGCCTGGACAAGCTCCGAGCACCTCACCCAGGTCTGCATGGGGCGAACGGCGGAAGGATAAACCTTGGAGTTGCACGGTAGGAATATTTTTGCAGGAATAAAGCTGCTTATTTCCTCATTTCAGCTGTGACACTGCATTTGCTAAAAACATATCGCTGGCCTGCCATGACTGAGCTGTAGCCACCTTTGCAAGGTCCAGCCAGCACCCGGAATGTCACCGTTCTGCCTACTATGGGTGCTCCCTGCTGCCACACGCCTGAAGGAGCTTAACGAGCCATTTTTACTTGGAATAGATACTACAGACTGATATAAACCAATTCAAAATCTGAAGTGTGGATATTGTTTAGACTAGAAGGAAAAATGGGGAAAAAAAAAGAACAAAAATGGGGAAGACCACCATTCTGAAACCCAAGACCACCTGCCTGACTCCATTCCTCGGACTCCAGTATCTTCTGGACATGCACGGTCTGACAGCTTTCCATATTGATTCGGCAAGTACTGCACAAACCTGCTCCAAAAGGATCAGGCTTTTCCATCCCTCATGCCACAGGTATTTTCTTATCACTGGCAGAAAGATCTACTTTTTCTCCAGGGAAAGAATTTAGGAACTCCTGACTTTGAATCTGCCTGCTAGGGAGAACTTGAATTGAAGTCTGGACCAGCAGCACCATCATCGTTAATCAGAGGGTCATCCAGCTAACTTATATACATCTATATGGTGTGATAAAGAGAGCTGCCCCAGGCAGTTAAAATGTATAATTAGGTTTGGGTACAGTAGCGATAACAAGAGGAGGAAACGCTCTGAAGTTTATTAAATCTACTGAAACCTGAAGAGGTAAAGCGGCAGTGGAATACTTAAAGGTCAGTTCGTGATTAAAAAGATTCGTGTGGAAGATGTTCATTTCCATCTACGCAGAAATAGGGCTGCAGTTCATCCCAGCCATCGCCTGGGAAAGTCTGCACCTGGAATGATGATCTGACCCACCAGAATCCAGGGAGGGTTTCCAGATTTTGTTCCTTGCTGGTTTGGATGGTCTACAAAGCTCCCGGGAGTCCAAATGACAAATGCAACAAACAACTTTCTCTTAGGCTAAGGAAAGGACAGTAATCTGCTAGTCGGAAGGCAAGCAGCTCGGCTGAACTGCAAGAACAAAACACTGGGGTTTTTTTTTTAAGTCTCAACCTTTCTTTTCATTTCCCGCTGTGCTTCCATCTTCCCTCTGGCACTTGACATTTTGGGGACTTGTTATACTCGCCTTAACGTCTCCCATTTTTGCCATGATCCTGACGGCACCGTTACTCCGCAATAGCCTGCTTTTGCTTGCCCAAATCCTCCTGTAGCTTGCAACTTGCTCCTCTTTGCAGCATTTCCACCTTCCCGTGATTAGCGGGGCGCTTGTTCTGTTCTTCCACACCAAACTGCCGCGGGAATCCCCCCATCCCAACATTTATCTTTCCATTCAGGTGAACGAAGAACAAGGGCTTCTGGGGAACATGCCAGCAGTCGGTAAAATCCCACCAAATGCATCGTGGAGGAGAAAGACTTTGGGGTTTTTTTTTCTCTGGGGTGGTGTTGTTCTAATGAACGACAAATGCCTGCAGAGCCACAGACGTTCATCATTTCTGGATTATTGTAACACGAATACAAGAGTAACAGTAATGGCAATACGGCCCATTCAAACTTGAATTAGAAAATAAAGCCTTTGCCTGTTGTTCGAGCGGTTTCATTTTTCTCGCCTCCCAGCCGTACCACTGGCTCTGCGGCTGCCTTCCAGCTCCTCGCTGCGATGCTACAAGGACCAGCTCCGAGGGAAAGCCTGCCCAGAACACGGCACGCGGCTGCAAACCCTGGTTCCTGCAGCGCTGCGCTCGCTCCTCTGAGCTCACGCTGAGCCGCAGGGCTGGGCTGATGCTCCAGCAATCTTCTCGAAGCGCGAGGACACGCCATCGCAACCTTGATGGGAAGAGTCCAAAGCAAGAGCACAGCCAGAATACAATATTCTGCTGCCATGGTTGTTCTAAAAATCAACACATTCTGCTTTTTGCCCCCCCGAAAACCTCGCCAAAGCCTTTCAAAACTTGGTTGATACTTGGTTAAGTTGACTATGGAGCTTGTTCCAAACGCAACTTCTCATGAAGTGATTACTATTTATGTGTGCACTTCCTCTGGCTCCCTGCCTACTGCAATTATGCAAATAAGATGCAACTTTACCCTTTCGGCATAATTATCTCAAACACAATCGGGGTATATTAAGACTGACTTAAGACAAATGAATTCAGTTCATGTAATGACTTCCTAGATCACCCCATGGGACTATGGCAAAGAAAATTTTGTCCCACGAGTAACGTCAAGGATCAAGATAAATAACTGCTCATCTGGGGCCCGATTCTGTAGGAGACCAAGACTTTCCGGAGCCGGAGGCTGCTGGGATGTTCCCACTGTTACCAAAAATAGGAGCTTCAAAGAGGGGGTGTGCAGATGGGTGTAAGCACAGCAACACCCTGCGTTTCACATCTGCATTTTGAAGTGAAGAGTCCCGGCTGGGGGAGAAGATGTATTTGAAAAATGCCTTTTTCTATATAACGACTGGTTCAGTTTATGACTTACATGACCAATAGCTTTACAGACAAAAAAATCCAGGCAGTCCAAATACACCGCACACACATTAACATGCAGGCACGTTAATTTGCAATGCAATTTAACATTATTTTGGCTTATTAGACTAACATTTTTCCCTGAAGCGTGAGAGGAGACCTGCAGTCTCCCATTTTCCCAGTTAAGGTATGGGAGATGCAGTACTCTGTTTCCAGTAGAGTTTGTTGGGAATCTTTTTCTAACATATTACAAATACTATTTAACGCAGTGATGAAAGGAAAGAAAAAAAAAAAAAATGAAGATGCTCTTGAGCAATGCTTTGGCGAGGTTTTCGGGGGGGGAAAAAAGCAGAATGTGTTGATTTTTAGTTCTCATCGAATCCAGTGGGAATTAAGCTGGTGCTTAACTCTTGCCTTGCCCCAGGGCCCGTGAGCCGCAGGGGCAGGCGGCGGCACCGCCGCACATCACCGCGGGAGCAGGAGACTGCCAGGCTGGGATACTGCTCGAGACACGGTTCTTCAGGGCAAATTGAGTTCCATTCTGCTAATTTAGTTTCTTTCCATCAATTTATAGGGAAAATCAAGGCTTCTTATTTCATTTATTTTATGTATTCATCAAAAGAAATGCATTACTAAATTTTAGGAAGCAGATGTTCATAGCTGGATGATAAAAAGAATAACATTAAAACGGCTCTTTCCAGTTCTCTGGGATTCATAGCCAAATGAAATTACTACAACAACAGAAAGAAAAACCAAACAACATACAGCAGTCGAAATGCAAGCAAGGCAGACAATCCATACGGATAACGGCCTCAGTAAGCAATGAAATGCTAATACCTAAGGATTACTTATTTCTGTAAGGAACAGATTTCACTGGATGTTTCTCTCAGAGGATGAAACAGAAAGGGAATCAGGCTGGAAGGGGAAACGTCGAGTTGTGGAAAACTGCTGCAGGAGAATGGGAATTTGCTCTGTGCTCTCTTAAGCATCCCTTTACTCTTCCTCCTAACAGGACCAAGCAGATGGGAGATGCAGATGGCAATTAGGGATGGATGAACGGACTGAAAAAGGTAAGAACCAGCCTGAACTCCTCTGAGCGGTCACCGAGCAGCCAGGGAACCTTTGCTCCCGACGGTGCAACTGCTGTTGTGGGACACTTCGCTCTGCCTCTCCAACCTACTTTTGGCGGAGTGTATTTTCCTTTCTGGAAAGTAAAAGGCAACCCACAGACCTCAAAATATCTCTCTGCTCTCTGGCATCCACTGCTGAAGAACGAACACAATTATGGATAGGCAAAATGTAACTCAAGCATCACAAACCAGCGATCCTGCAGTCAAGGTGACTACAAGCGCAAAATGCAACTAGCCAACCTGTAGGCAATACTCTGACATAGTCACTGAATAAGAAGATCCCTGTGGGGTCAATGGACTTATTCCTCTGCAGATGCACTAAACACGCTGATATTTGTAACTGTTGTTTAACCGACTTTCTATGCCCAAACCCTTCCGCTCTGTTACCCTCACCTAGCGTGTCCGACAGCAAACCTCATGTTTCCCATTGTGTCCAACGTGTTCAATGTCTAACATAGAAGGAAAATATTTTAAAACAAACAAACTTGTAAAGTTTTTATTTCTGGGTACTGTTGGCAGACTTTTCATTTCTGTGTCAGGAACCCTCAGGGATGAACACAGACAGTGTGAAGAGATTATTAAAATATCCTGGTTTTCAGAAAAAAAAAAACCCAAACATTTCATTGTCTATCAACTCTACGTATTTATGGAGGAATAACATGCGAAAATGCCCCCAGGGTTTAAAAAATGTAAAAGGATGAGGCATATTGTATACCTGAGAAGAATAACTAAGGAGGTGGTAGCGTAGACGCAGCAAAAATAAATGCGAATGTTTGGTTTTCCGGTGAGTGAAGACACCAGGACCTATTGTACTGTGGGCAATGTGTTTAAGGACTCTTTGGAGACCCTGCCTGACACCAAGCCACGTGCCAGCCGAGGAGCTTGTTTCCTTTGCTCGGTGTCTCCCTTGTAAAGTCCTTTCCATACTCTAGAGATCACAGACTCCAACTGGCGAGTTTGGTTTGCCCAGAGGAAGCCCTTTGGACAGTTAAGCATCTACGCAGACAAAAGGGATAACAAAGAGAGGCAAGACCAGGCAACAAACACTTCAGAACACAAAGAGATGTCGAGAAATGAAGGGATTATGTAAAAAAACCTTGCCCATAATTTTTATATACACATGCGTATGTACTAGTACGTATATTTGTGAAGCACGCAAGCAATATGTATAAATAAATATAGTGCTTGATCTGAATGAAATAAAAGTTAAGCTAAGTTTAAATGGGAACGGCTGATTTAAAAATGAATTTTTACTTCTTCAGCAGAGAACTTACCTACGGCTTCAGAGATGATACATCAACTGCAAAAGGTTTTTCTCTCCCTATGTATATACATGACACGTTAAGATCATTTTGGTTTATTTTCTTTTAAACGACAAAGGCCCTGTCATATCACCACAGCTTAATACAAGCTTTGAAATTGTGCTTTTAGTAAATAACTGCTGGTAGCTTCTCAGCTGTGGAAACAACGTCCAGTTTTCAGATGAGGAACACAGACCTTTAGGAAAATTTTGGGAATGACGACTTACTCCATGCTCTTTATGACCCTTGTTTCAAACCATGTCTGTACACAATTCTTCACAAAACACACATGAGAAAAAAAAATACAGGCGATGGATTTTGTACCGGCAGTTTCAAGAAGCACGACCGAGAGTGGAGCAGAAGAGAGGCCTTACCCTCAATGGTGGCTCGCTTGGGCAGGATGGTGATGGCTCCCTCGGCCACGTCCTCCTGCTGAAGCAGCGGGCTCACCTTGGAGCCCCACGTGTCCGAGCCCACCCATAGGAAATGACCAACTTGATCTGCCCTCTTGGCAGCCGCAAGGATTTGCCTGTGGAAAAGAACATTTTGTTCACAAATTAATTTCATTTAGACATGTAATTGCTTGGGAAAAATAGCGTGTTGCAACTGCAGAATGAACAGAATGGCATATTCCTGTGACCGACCGAGCTCGGGAATTTCACAACACGCCCTATCGCGATCCATGCAGCACAGACTGGACCACTCTTTTAATTCACCCTGTATCCTAAGACTGAAATCCTGATTCCGCTAAAACTCATAGTTTTGCCACTGACTTTACTGAAACTTTATCCTAACCTCCCCGTGTCTCATTTTGTTTAACTGAGCGTCTCAGCAATTGGCAATGCCACCACAGTTTTAAGAGAATTTAAAATTCTGGAGAGAGAATATGTAACACAGGCAAGCGAGGAAGGAGAGTCACACTTCTGAAATACTCTCTATCATTTCAGGATAGGTTTAACCTTGAGCATCCGCTCCATTTTATCACCAGTAACCATCACTTGCCATAAAATAGACTCCGAATTAATGAATAATACATAGTAGCACAAGCTTGGAGAGCGGGGCATCTTCTTAATGCCTCTTTGATCAACATTCCCGTGTCCCCACGACAGCGATGCTCGGTCTGGGGCACCACATGAGCCAGGGCAGCAACAGCAACACCTCCGTCCCTGCTGGCACCCTCCACAACGTAACCTCCACATTGCTCTTACCGAAAGACATTTCCATTTCACTATTCGTATTCTTACTTGCTTCCTCTTTTCTGCATAGCTATCAAGCACAAATTAATTAATTCCCTCAGTCATCCTTACTTTATGTCCTCATCATTGGCAAAAATAACGATGGCCCTGGCATTGGGAGTTTCTAGGAGCTGCTTGATAATCTTATCAAAGTCGATGGTCTTGTCCTTGCGGTCCTGGGGGATTTTCAGGGACTGAGCAATGCAGAGCCCACCTGTTGAAGAAAGAAGAAAGAAGAAAAGGACTCGGTCACTGGAGAGCACAGGAAAGGCACTGGGAAACACATGGCTGGAGGGGAAGCCTGGGGGGGGGGGGGAAGAGAAACTCTGCGATGGGATCTCTGCCCTTACGGAGCATTTAATCTTCATGTCAAGCTTTCTGGGGGATTCGTGCAATTATTTTTCTTGCACAGACCACTCACTGGGATAGACAGAGGCTGCATGCCTGGGCAGGGTCACAGACTGAACAGTTGGGCAAAACCAATATCATAGGAAAGCAAAATAAACAAATAAAGCAGTCAGTAGAGGGATTAGAAAACCAAACAAACAGAACAAACCCCAACAAGCTTAAACTGGTTTTAAAAGCCCCGACGAGCTGAAAGGACAAGTGATGTTGACAACCCATGGCACAAACTCTGTCTTGGGGAAGAGCTGAGGTTCTGTCTGGTTTTGCAAGTTGAAGGATACTGAGGGAAATCCCTTCCACCGAAAGCACTTGTCTAGAGCGGGGACAGCAAAGGCACAGATTGTTCGGGAAAACCATTGCTCTTCCAAACGCCCGTCACCAAGGGAGCCGGAGCTGACCCGGCAGCTGGAGGCGCGAGATCAAGGACCCGCCTGTGAACTGGGCTGCTCATAAACATGCGGGCAGCATTGCAAACCAGCATCAATAGTGATAAACACCTCNNAAAAAAAAAAAAAATCCCATCTCCAGTGCATTCTGCTTCTCATTGCTGGCAGAGGAGACATTCGTCTTCATTATTTTGTTTCTCACTGATAAACACTTTCATCTTTGGTGGCATCTGAGATACCAACTTCCTCAGTATACTGCACAGTGTGTTAATTAATAAAGTATCAGAGCTGCATAATAAGAAACAGCAGCGGGAACGAGTTAATTAAGAGGCAGCGGGACAACAGAGAGATTCACAGATATGCTTTAAAATACAGATTTAAAAGTGGTGTTAAATGAAGCGCCAGAGAAGGTGTGCCCAGGGGAGGAACCGCGAGGAGGAGGCTTATCCACCACCAGCGGCGGCTGCCTGCTCGCCCTCTGCCGAAGGAGAACATCATCACCATCATCATCATCCTGAACCGCGGCAAAGCAGGTGCACAAACACCTGGAGGAGAACCACCGAGCGTCCGTAAAGACCAAACGCATGGATTTAAAACTGCAAAACGTGGCTCTGCTGCAGATCTCTGAGCACTCAACAAAGTAGGTCAGGATCGTTTTTCCTCTGAGACGTAGAGAAGCTGAGACACAGAGGTTGCCTGAAGTCAGGCTTGGTCTGTTGGTACTGGCTGATCCAAAATCTCCGGGGAAAAAAAGATTGGTTTCGGTGGGAAAGAAATAAAAAGGTGAAAAGGAAAGGCTGAGAAAGAATAAAGCAGAATAATAACCCTCAAGTTTTTCACTGACTCACACAGAGTGTTTCATTTTGTTTTACAACTATTACAACCTGAAATTATTGCAATCTGATTTTTTTTTTTTTAAAAGAGAACAACACTGATTTTTAAAAGCAAACTTCATTTTTAAACGAGGAAAGAAAGTCTTGTTGCTAGCAAGCTCAAAAAGTTTAAACATTTTTTAAATGCTTTTTTTATTTTTCCCCCATCAAAATGAGACGGAATCAACTCAAACCCATGAGCTTCCCTGGAACGCCCCCCTCGGCACGGACCACGTGCTGGATAAAAGCACAACCCCCCTGGTTGTGAGCCTGGGGCTCCTGCTCCACAAGCGGGGCCAAGGCGTCTCCCCAGCGCAGGAACATCGAGGGGAAGTCATCCCTGGCCTCCGTGAGGACAAATCTCTCCCTCCTGGCATCACGCCTAAGGAGAATTTAAAGTTATCGGCTGCTCCTGCAAAGCACCCGTGCCCTCCCTGGCTCTCCATCACCCCAAGCCAAGCTACTTCCAATCTCCCAGGAGAGACTCTGATTTCTTGTGTTAAATAAGGACGTGGCAATTTTGGAGAATTCACTGAGAGAAAAGAAAAAAAAAAAAAAGGCCAAACCAACCCACAGCTCCAAGGTTTGTCACGGGAAAAGGCACGCGTTCCCTCCGCGGTCTCCTTCCTCGAGGCTCTGGCTCTGGCCCAGCAGAACAGGGGAGGATCTGTTTTATAGCGTCGAGACCAAAGGGCCATCACGGGCAGGGTGGAGCCGTGATTTCGACACATCTGAAGCTGCTGCGAAGGACCTCTGCGACCCCTCATAGCGCTTCACCGCTCTCATTCGGGAAAAGCAGGCTCTCCCGCCAGGATCAGCCATGCAGCCCCAGCGAACAGGCACAGAGGGCAACATTCCCCAGCACCTTCTGATTTCTAATGACTGTGCCAAGTGAGGACCTTTAAGAGCCTTGGAAATCAGGACAGAAGAATGCTTACGGGCGCTCACCCCCAGATACCCCCGCTCCACCGTGGAGAAACGACCGCACCCCCAGGCGTGCAGGGAGAAAGAGGCCAAGGGGTCTCAGCCCTGGCACCCACGACAGCGATATTTCTGTAGCAAAGAGTCTATCTACATCAAATAAACCCTGTGTCCAGGGGAAAAACAGCAAAAAACCCACCCTAGATCAGAAGATTCATTGTTGTTGTTGTAAAACTATTATTAAAAAAATAAAAATCAGTATTTTCTATGAAGTAATTGTGATCTACATGACTTAAGTGCTTGAAAAAAAGGGCTGAAATCACTGGGAAGGCTGCTAGCTCAGCAACCCATCCCGAGGATAATTACACCTCTTGCGTGGGTCACTCAATCTCTGTTGCCTGGATGGAGAAGCCAAAAATCTTGTTATAGTCAATAATGATTACAGCTGAACCGAGCATCTTTGGACAGAGAGGCAGCTGTGGCCAGACTCTCAATAGTGAGGAAAAAAGCCACTAAATGCAACGTACAGCTTCAAATCTGTAATTTCCATGGGGTTTTTAAAGAAAAGGGGACTCGGGGTGGAGAAAGGAAACAGCGTGGAATTTGGGAGGGCAGATTTCAGGTCCTTCTGGTGATAGAGAGTTTTCTACTGCCTTTGGGAAGTCAGCTCTTGGCTCCTCTGCTGCCCACGGGCGAAGGGAGGTGACAGCTCCCTTTGTAAGGGGCCAGTTGTGGCAGGGGTGCGGTGCTGGGACACGATGCCCTTATCCCGAGCCAGACGGAGAGCTGCTCCGACAGCCAGGGCGCTGGAAGAGCCTTCCCAAACGCCACGGCTGATGTGACGCCCCGTTCACCTTTGCGCCACCTCTGGCAGAAAGGAATTGTGGATAAATGGTAAGCAGGAATTATGGATAAGTATCAATTACGGGCAAGTATCAATGATGAAACCCCAAATATTTTATTTACAGCATGGGAGCTACGCTACTTTCCATACGACAGCGGCAGGAGACACCAGCATGAAAAGCTCTCGCTGAAGCAGCATTATGACCAGAAACGGCTGGAGAAGTACGAGGCAGATCGAGGGCAAATAAAAAAGGCAGAGAAGTAAGATGCAAGAGGACCAAGACCCAGGTAAGACAATTCAGACACGCTGATGGATATTCTGATTTTAAACTGCTCGTGCCTCTTCCAGGCAAGTGACACTATTACAAATTGGCTAATACATGCTCCCCGTCACCAAAATGGGTTAACACGCGTTATTTTCTTATTTGCTTTGTTTTGCTCAAGTCCACCCCGGGCAGCGCTTGACGTCAGGGTAGAAGCTCTTACGGTAGCGGCGGGGTGATCCATCCCAGCCACCCGACCGTACCAGCCACATTACCTTCTGTTTACATCCAAACTTATGAGCTTGAATAAAAGCGTTTCGATCTCGGCGGAGGACCACACGGCAGGCAGAGGCCCGCGCCGTTTTTCATTCCCTAGCAGTAATAGATGCCCAAGGAATTGGGTGCATATTGTCCAAATGGCACATATAGAATAAGTTTGACTTTCATATTCTCATCTTGTATTCCTCTTACGATAGGAAACACATACACACAGTTATTTAAACTGTCAAGCTAATTCACAGTGCTCCCAAGGTAAAAACCTCCAAGGGAATTAAGCCATAAAAATGTGAAAGTTGCAAATTAAGGATTTTGTCATCGGATTTCTGCAGTAATATATTACCCTTGATGGACTGGAGAAACGGCAAATGCTCTAACTAGCTCCAAACCTCTGTGGCAGTTAACGGCAGTCTGGGAGCCGAACCCACGCTGCACCCCGCGACCGAAAGGGGGCTGCTCCGCACAGCTCCAGCACTGGGAGCCTCCCAGTCATCCCGCGACTGGTCCCACTGGTACCGTGCTTTAAAGCAGCTGGCCCCAAAGAGGGCTCCCGTTCGCGATGGTTATTTCTGTCTAGCGAGTGAAGAGAGCAGGTAACCGGGGTTCTGCAACCCAATGCAAAGACCATTATGCAGAAAATGGGTATCGGAGATGCACAAGAGAGATGTAATCTGCAGTATGTGCAAGATACATCATCCAAGCAAGCAAATGTTCAACTCCTTTAGCCATGGAGTTTTTTAAATTCCCGGGAATCAGTATATGAAAGGTGGTCACAACGATGATGGGGCAGTCAGTTCTGTACCACCCTACTCCTGAAAAAATGTCCTTTCTCTTCCAGGCTATGTATGGAAGCCCAACATTGGCATCATTCTCATCCTTCGCCGCTGCCAGCAAATGTTTTTCTAACAACATCAAATCCAGGACGGGAACACCAGGAGCAGACCTGGTAGGCTCAGCCTTTCCAGATGCGCCTTTGTCCAACAAGGAAGCCGTGAAAACGCACAACAATCTATGAAAAGGAGAAGACAACAAGGCAACCCATTTCCTCAAACAATAACTTGAAAATTATTTGGTTTTACAGCTTCTAGTTCTCCCAGTGGTTTGTGCCACTTTGGCAAACTGACCCGATCGTTTGGGATTGTTCCTGGCATTAAAATTCCCCGCACTGCGAGGCGCTGGCAGCGCTCGGCGCAAACACAGAGACGCTAACGGTTCAACCGCAATCGGCGGCAGCGCCTCCAGAATATTTTTGGCAAAGAAACAAAATGCAAAGCGAAGTTGGGTCCTTTCTCCCTAGCTAGTGAAAAAGAACTTTTCCCCCAAATTTAACTTCGAGTAGAAGAGCCCTCTGAACTTCATTAAGTCACTGACGAGGCTCATTGGAGCAGAGCTGTGCCTCAAGAAACGCCGTTCCTACTTAATCTTTGCACAAAGGGGATCCTCTTCAGTTTCACTTTGATCCTGGCAATGACCTCTGCTTTCTCCCATGCTTCTGGAGAAATTTTAATTAAGTGATCCTGGAGACCGAGGAAATTTATCTTAAGGTATTGCTCAGGATGCTGGCAATTAAGGATGTACAAACACCTGATTTCTTAGTTTGGCTGCCAGACTGAAAAAAAGAACATTTATAGATCAAACTTTTTTTTTTTTTTGTTGCTACATCTTCAGTTTTTCTCATTAAAATAAGAAGTCATACAATTAATTTTACCTAAAACAACCATCTCTATTTAATCTGAATTGGAAACAGTCATTACTAGGGACCTGCAGGGGGAAAGACATGGGGAGCTATGCAGGAGACTCTGGTGTCTCCCTCCTACCCCATGGTTAAAAGATTCGTCCAAAAACGTGAGTTTCCTCTTTTCCCAGAGGCTGAATTTAGCCTCAGTGTACAAAGAGATTTAGGAAGCATGAAATCACACACCCCCCCACCCCCAAATCAGTATTCACCAGAATTTTTTTTTCCTTTTTTGCAGACAATTACTATTCATTTAGGAACAGAAGAACCTAGTACTGATGCTCAGGGAAGGAGAGAGCAGCGAGGGTGATCAGAAACACCCAAGATGAGCAGGTTCGCAAAGGCAGACTGGAAAGGACGGGTTGGGCAACAAGTGGGATGCGATGACATCTGTTTCTGGGTTTCCTGCTTCTACTTTTAGCAAAACAGCTTGCAGGAAGGATTCGGGTTGTTCAGTTGTCGTCAGCAACCAGGGACTGCGCCCATTCCTTCCCTGCCCGCACAGGATACCAGCTTTCTTCTTTTCCCCCTTTCCAACCAAATACACGTGTAAGATTCTGCTTCACAAGGATCCTCGGAAAAAAAAAATGTTTTGCTATGCAAACTTTTATAGAGACATCCAAGGAAGTGGGTTTTGAACGCTGGTAACATGAAAGACATTTTGTGAGTGCGAAAAAAGCAGAAAAGAGAAGAAAATAAAATAACAAAAATGGTAATCTTTATAAAAGATGAAAAACCGAAACGTTTCTGCTCACACTTTTCCTATCTTCAACCTCGTGACTCCTATGGCATTTTCACATCACAAGAGCACCCGGCGTTGCATGGATGGCCAAGCGCAGGCACCAAGGCCAGCCCTGCCACGCTCCGGGAGCAGGAGCAGACCCCGAAATACCCACGGGGTGCCCCCCACTGGGATGGCCACCCTGGGAAGGTGCTGGAGCCACCACTGTAAAATCCTGGTTAAACGATCGTACTTCCAAGGCTCATTATTATCAAAGTGTGTTTAAATGCCCATTTTACTTCTTCCCCTTTGCATTTTATTTTCTCGCTATCAACAGCAGGAAAGAGGAGTTGATCCTCCAAAAGCCGGGGGGCTGGTGGCAGGGGACCCTGCTCCGACCACACGAGCAAGACCCCCACGTGCCCCTTGCCTGGGCTGCCTCCAGCACCCACAGCAGCTTCTGCGCAGCAGAGGAGGCTTTTTTCCAGGGCTCCCATTCCTGCTCTGCCAAACAAATGGAGAAGTCAAAACTCCAGCGGAGAAATTGTGGCTTCAAGCTCGTGATGGATGCTATGCCATGAAATAACCAACGTGCTCACCTCACCCTGGCAAAGGCTCTGGTGCTGCAGAGTCACAACATCCAGCTCCTCCATTCCAATAAGAAATGAACAAAAGAATTGGAACTGAAGACCTTAAGCGCTTGCTTTTTGCTGTTGACCAGATTACTCGAACTATCTGCATTATCTATGCAGCATGGGGGTTTTATTATTTTTACCTAAAGAAGTCTCCTTTTTGAAACGATAAACACGTTTTTTAAAAGCCTGTTTTTTCTCAATATGCCTTTAAAGGTTTTTAAATTGTTTCATATCTGGTCAAGTATAGTATTTTTTTTATTTCCTGGTGAGACCCCACCTGGAGCTCTGGGTCCAGTTCTGGGCTCCCCAGTTCAAGAAAGATGAGGAACTCCTAGAAAGAGTCCAGAGGAGGGCAACGAGGATGATAAAGGGACTGGAGCATCTCCCCTAGGAGGAAAGGCTGAGAGA